>JAHZNH010001724.1:0-12818 GCA_027744355.1 Tyrannoseira gladiata | reverse complement strand
CAGATTCAGCATGCTGGAATTGACCATAAAATGTCAATTTTATACTGATTCGGACGTATCCACTCAAGTAGCTTGCTTGTAAATACTCATTCATCTAATTGAACAAATCCTTGACACAAGGCCGGAATAAGTGGGTTTGCAAGTGTAATCAGGACACATCACCAACATTATTTTCTCTCCACTTTAAGCCTGAAACTCTCTGAATGGGAAATTGGAAAAGGGCTCCTTTGAGCTTGTTGTTTTTCATCTATCAACCCCTTCAACTCCGAAGTGTTTTTTCCAACCTGGAGTTGCCAAGAAACTTCAACACTTCCACAGTATTGAAGAGAAATACGAGTAGTGTGATGATGATCTTTTTTCTGTATTATGTGATGACGCAAACACTTTAGGAAAAACTGCTTAAGAAAGTATTTTATTGTTCCTACAATGAGCATGGATAGCGTCCTGTGAACTGTTTTGCTTTTTCCCATCAAGTTTTGTGAGAAGCCACCTGCATTGACACCATGTGAGGAGAGGCACACCGCATATACCAGCCGATTGGTGTATTCCCGGAGCACTGAGCAATTGTTTGCGAAATCTGATCGTCTTCTCTGTATCTGCCCCGAGGATCACAACTATGTTCTTGCCCATCAAAACTGGCTCACCCCAGATCCCGATACCGAAGTCGTGGAATTCATTTACACCTGTGCTCGTGTAAGTAGTAAATTATATTTTGCAATTGATAATTTAATACTGCCTCGCTGCTACAGTCGGCAGAGTACTTCACATGCGTCGTAATTTTTATGAGATCATTTTAGAAAAAAACAATTTTGCTTCCAGCATCATAATCGCGAAAAGTAATCTGCTTTAGCTTCTTCACCCTGCTAGTTTACACAACAAACTTAAAAGATTTATAAATCTTCCTAGCGGTTATTAATTTCTTGGATTGGTATGCATAAAGTAGCAATATTTAATCCTTGTTAAGTACCAAGGGCGTAGTTTGGCTTAAAACATGGTTTTAGCAAGTATATTGCAATACTGCAAAAGTATAGATGAATTCTCACCCGTCACTCTCCAAGTTGGCCATTACGCACTGCAACTGCGTTTGGAGTCCCCAATATCAGTTACTGGAAGAGCTCTATAAGGAACGGAAGCGTAGTTCAGGAATAGCAGCTAACAACTTATTTTTTCGCCCGGGGCACTGCAAGTAGAGACAGCTATGACGGAAATGATGCCCGAAACAAGGAATCAATTTTTTTGATCTCCGCTTTTGCTTATATTTTCTTTGCTTCGGAGAAAGCGTACAAATGTACATATAGGTAATTCAAGTATCAAACGTAACCATGTTATCTTCCGGTAGGATTTATTAATGAATTATGAATTTATGAATTCATGAAGCAATGAGTCAAGTATGTCTGAAATCGTTTAAAGGAAGGCATCCTTGTTCCTGCACTTTTTTTAAAAGTACCAATAAGTAAATAAATATTTCATTCTGGAAGATTCGGATTGCCTGAAAGATTCCTTTCGCCATTTTGCTTTCCAGTCCTTTTGGAACAAGAATGCGTTGTTATATAAACTTATGTTTATGCTCTCCTAATAATTACTTATAGACGCTGTGAGTACATTCAAACTAAAAGTGTTCATTTCCTCTTACAGCTTCCCGAGTGTCAGGCTGGGGACGTGTGCAAGACTCTCAGTGAGAACGGACCGGAGTTCTTGGTGAATAAGAAGTGTCGCTGTCCTGAAGGTCTGCGTTGCCCAACTCTGACCAAAACTGGGGTCCGGTCCTACGATATGGGTCGTGGGCGGGTCGATTTATTGAAATGCCACTATTAAAAGAAGGGGCTCTTCTTTTTCACATCTATATTTCACACACATGATATTTTATCTGGGTAGTGATTCCCACACTAGAGTTACTTACATAAGCAATGTTACTATTCATTCATACGCGATAAAAAAATATCCTGTAATCCCCCTGATGATCATTATGCACTTTTAAATCTTCCGAAGAAATCAATCCTATCAGCACGGTGGATGCACCAATCATCGGTTTCAAGTAAATACTTAAGTAGATATGATTTGATGTTACTCCCACCCCATTAATTTTAATGGAACTGCAGTCATCGCCGTTTCTTCCCGACTCTAGGCCAGGTGCGTACTCCAGGTCAAAGCAAGTGTGAACTGGGGGCATAAAGCAATGCAATCCAATTTCTTATGACACCTGCCACTGCACAAATACAGCCTGTATGCAAAGGAGGAATATGCAGCCGTTACATTTTGCACATTATATTCATTATTAAAATGCTTTGAAGGAGTACTTTACGGTGTCTTTTTTCCCCATCAGCATAAAAACGCACGTATACAACAGCCTAAGTTTAAAAAATGGGATTGGTAGGCATAAATTTGATTCCAATGAAATATTTCAGGCATTTCAAGTTGACCTCGAAAACTGACAAATTCCCCATCGCTCAGTTTTCCCAAGCTTAATCAATTAAAAAACTGTAACTGACATAATCAATTATTTTATGCATATGGATTCTCTGTCATCCCCTATGAATACTCGGTCCTTATTATTAATGTATCCTCCAAACGTGATCCAGCATCCAGACGTGATAGCCGATACTTAAGTACACCTAAGTATGTACTTATCCTTTTTCCTCCAGTTTGATCCTCTGTGCACCATACCATACCGTAGGCGTAAGAAAGTGAGATTAAGTAAATGAGTAGTATCGTGAAATCATCCCAAAACTTCTTTTTTTTTCTCGGTTGAGATAACACGGGCTGAAGATTGGAAGGAAATTAAGTATGATAATGCTATACACTGCATTGAGATTCTGGAGAGCTATAGAGTCTTGACAGGTGGGATTTCAAGAAAATGTATTTTAAGAAGGGAATATGAGAATTTACTTCAAAATACGAAAAAGTTATGCATGGAACTTCGACTATTTTAATTACTATCTCTCTAGCGTAAACGAATTCTATCTTTGTAAATGCACCAGCACCTGAGGATATAGTTACCTGAAGTAAGTCAGAAACTTCCACAAGTTCCATAGCTCGGGATTCACAGAGGTTTGGGGCGACCTGAGACAGCTCTATGTGGGCTACCTTTTCTCCTCAATCTTTTCTTCAGAAGTATGACTGTAACATTGCTCTCGAGAAACCCATTCAAATTGGTTCGCTTACATCGTTTAAATTGGATGTTTCACTTTGCAAGGTCTTAATTTTTGGGGTCTCACATTCCAAAAAATATACTTTAAGGAGTTCCCTTTTACGAAGACTTTGAGAATAAATCGTTTAAATAAAGTTTTCCCCACCTGAAAATTCATCATCGGTATGACTCTTACCTATTTAATTTAATCCGGTCTCTTCGGCAGGTCCTTGAATGTAGTGATGAAGTACACTTTATTTGCACCAAGATTAAAGACTATGAATGTCGAAAAAACATGTTTTTCCTCGTGTTTACCTACTCAAGGGTGTCTTGTTAGTTACATTCGGCTCACATTTCCATGATTCGATTATGCATCCAAAATGCCTGGTGTGTTTATTAAGAAGAGAGTTCTATTCAATCGTCTGTCTCATTTGACGGCTCGTAGTTGCATGGAAGATTCCATCAGAAAGCAAGGATCCAAGTCGGGGAAGAAAAGTACCTCTTTCGTATATGTACTTACTGAATGCCTAATTTCTGGAAGAATTTGAGGTCATTAGCCATCTCTATACTCCATTGATGGTTTCGATCCTCTCTTTGAAGCTATCAGATTTCATCTCATTTGCTTCCCCTTATTATCCCAATCACCTCCGGTTTCCCCGAGCTATGGCAACTTCCTCCAAAGTAAGTAAGATACGTAGCATGATCTCTCTCTGGGAATCATTAGTTTACATTACATTTTACTAATCCTATCATATTCAACTCCTCAAGTTGTAACGAAGCCCAAAAGTATCATGAATGTAATAAAAAAACTGGATGAAAAACAAATTCTTTATGATTCTCGAAGATGTGTTGTTTTTTTCGCGTGGATCATACCTCTGCTATTTACCATTGCATTCATCATCAACTCACAAAAAAAAACACATTTATTGTCACATAACATTTAAATCGTAATCGAATGTAACGGCGGATGCCTTTATGGCTCCAATATTATTGGAGGTCTTACCGCTACGATAACTTCCCCGCAAAAACAAAGGACTATGATTGGAAAGTGCGAAAACAACATACCTGTGGCATGACGTAAGACTTTCGAGTGGAGGAAAGGATACAACCGCATAAGAGAATCACGGCTTTACAAATCCAATTCAAGCAACCCTCTCCCAAATCCCTAGATTTCGGCCCTTTGCCACTCCACTTACTTCCGCTAAGTGCTTACCGACAGCTCTGCGGAAAAAATAGACTTCATGGAAACGTAATCTGATTACATGAATCCACGAAGTGTTGTCATCATCATCGAAAGTATTTCCTCATTTTGCAAATCCTTGCGTTTTCTTCAGAATGCAGGAGTGGATGTAGCGGATGGAACACTGTGTTTTTTTGGAACCCCTGCTGGAGGAGAAAAAAAAGAAACCTTTTCAAGCTGTTTCTCCTCACGTTGATGGCCACTTCCATGGAATGCCTAAGATGTCGCATTGATTTTTTTATTATTTGATCCACCACAGCCTCCCAACTATCAGCATCATTGATTGCCCCATATAGTAATTTAAGAGCGGTTATTATGACAACTGACATCATGCTTTTTATAGCTGTGACGAGGCTCCTTCTGCTGCGGCGTGCAGCATTCAGCATCAGCCATGAAAAACTCTGTGATTGAGATACCCTCCCCGAAAAATAATGGCCTATTCTTTCGCGGAGTAGTTTCACTGCGTATGCATGTACTTATCTAACCTTGTAATTTAATTCTATTCGGGGAAAACGAATAACAACTCCAACAACGTGTCAACCAAATTTTTTTTTCTAATGCTCGTCACCACCACATACATATATACTACACTCTGTTGCGAGGAACTTATGTAAGTACTTTTACATACCACTTCGCATTGGCAAATTTCATTAGACCGTAATTGCTCAACATTAAGTTTCGCATTTGAGGGGCGTTTCTTAACTCTCCTAGTACTGACGCTTCCTTACGATCACAGTAAATAAAGTATAGGGGAGTAATTGAATCGAACAGCAGCGAATTAAATTCTATTTTCCAATCGAATGTTGCAATTTGATGGCGACATCCGTCCTATTATCCGCTCCGTCCCCTCTCTGCTTTCCACGTCGCACTTCCACCTCATCAAGCCACAGTAATCGGACCGAAAAGATTGGGAAAGAAGCTTCGACGAGATTCAGTTCTCAGACGGAGCTCGGCCCTGAAGTGCGACTAGTTTCTTAGCGTCTTAAAAAACTGCGATTTCTCTTTTTTTTCCACTCGCCTCATCCTCCATTATCATTTCTTTCCATATTGTCCTATTCCAATCAAACAGTTCTTCCAAAAATTACTCTTCCAAATTCAAAGTACTGCGAATCCATCCTACCGGATTTTGAAATAAGAAGGGTAATTTTTTCTGAAAAACATTCAATTTTTCCTCCAGATTGTTCTAAAGAAGCAATACTTAAGTAGGTGGTGAGTGTAGGCATTACATCCGCCATTTTACTTGATCTTCCCTCTTAAGGTTGTCGAGGTGCCTGGTTGCTAATTCTAATTGAAACTACTGTTGAAAAGAGACTCGGAGCGTTACTAATAAGGGAAGAAGGCCAACTGGAAGATCGGGAGGGGGAAGACAAAGGTGAGTAAAAAAATAAATAAATATGTTCAACATATTTCTACTCACAGGTGGCAGTGAGGCACTCTAAAGAGCAGGGAGTGAACCGAGTTGATTACTAGAAGTTCCACATCATCCACCCCACCGAACCCCATATCGGTCGGGCCCAACCATACCACCCCCAGTCTCTACGAGTTGTGTCGCGACTCGCCTTCAATCCAAAACAGAATTCCGCAATTTGTATACAAATTTCAATTAGCTTTAGCAAATTACTGACATTGCAAAATTGTTCTAATTTGGAATTTGTGTTATTGAAAGCATTATTCCTCCCACCGCCGGAGTCGCTATCCCCAAGTCTGGAAACGGCAGTTAGACTTCCAATCCCCCCGTCCCACTCCCTTCTCCTCACCTCCTAGTTTGGGGGACTACTAGAGAGGTAAATCAAAAAAATATTTATATTCCCTTTCGCTAGAACTTTGAGCTAGAGATGAGTCTGGGAAAGAAAAGCAAATCACAATATTGATGAGAAGTAGGTCGGGTCGATTTCCTCCACAGATTGGCGAGGTGGATGCCGTGCAAGTTGAGCATGAATATACTCCCCATGTATCCAATTCTCATTTGCGTAGGTTGTGGTTTCTAGGAAACTGGAAAAGAAAAGCATGAAGCCTTGCAAATGTCACAATTACATTATCTGCATGATCTTTTCATCTCCGTATGTGGAAAAATAATAGGTGGTTGGTCCATGCAGAGCCTACTTGCTTTAAATAGGTAGATTTTTAATTCCTTCATTTTAAAATAAGAGGATCGCATCGCTGTCTCAGTCAGCAAGCCTATTTGCATATTTTAATCCGAGCTCATTTTGCATTTCATTTTAATTCACATATCCCAGGTGTATCTCAGACTGACTTGCACGGTTTTTTTCTTCTGTAGGATTGAGCACACGGCCAGCATCATTTCCCATTCTGTCCTTTATGCTCCATATTGTTTGCTCCTCCAAATATTTTTTTCGGGGTTTCCTAGTGCTCCTCTATTCAGTCGAGAATTCATTTACGGACTTTTACTTTGATGTTTAATAATGAGGTTTTGCGGCGCATCATAATCTCATTACATCACAGCTCATGTCCATTGTTTCAGTTCATTTATTAAAGCCCCAAAAAACGAGTGATCAGATCATAGGTGTGATCTAATTTTTGCTCCAACAAAATGACACAGAAAATATCAGTGAAAGTTGAAAAAGCATTAACGTTCTCGCTACTTGCTCATCATTTGGGTGGATGGTGGAACTGGAAGGTTTTCCCTCATTTTAATTATCACTGCATCAATGTAAAGCCTAGAGAATGTGCTGCGGTGGCGCATGGAAGAACTAGTGGGGGATTAGGGTGGAATCGTTATAATTTTCTTGGATGGTGGCATGGCATGATTAGGTAGTTGCTTTTGCTAAAGTGCGCCTCAAAACATCATTCATTTATAGAGGATGTGACTCTTGTTATGATGGTAATGATGATGATCATCATCATGTCGGTAGCCCATTAATTCCAAGGGAATAAAATGATCTGACGTTGATCATCCGATGGATTATTTAATTAACTTCACGTGGAGGATGTGCGCACATAAGGTCGTAAAGGACAGTGATTAAGAAAATTTTCGCGGATGTATCTTGCCGCCATAATGGTTTTATTACATATTGTCCGAACCAATTTGCCAACTGCTGCTTCGCATATGAAATCAAAGCGGACGGAGCTGTTAAAAAGTTTTGGGCGTTGGTTCGTTCGCAGTTTGACGCGCAGATTTTTTTAATAGTTTACAACCGCACTAATCTTTAAGACTTTTCGAGAGTTATCGCAAATTAGTTTATTGCAGAATCCGATCACGATTGCACCTTCTTTCACCCTTCACAGGATGCTGATTACATTACTACCACCATTATTTTGTGACTCTGACGTCAATTTCTTTCTTGGTAGGAAATAACTGCGCCATGACTTCTACTAGACCTAGAAAGCAGCAAGCGGAGCCGACCACAGTTGTTAATAAGGTGTGTTTATTTACAAACAACAACTTCGAAGATTAGACTATCGCATGGGGAAAAGGGGTGTGGGGGAAATGTGAAAATTATTGGATTACTAATTTCACTTGAAACGCAGAACCCAGCGTACTTCCCCGTGGACTCAGAGATCACGACTCGTTGGCAGGGTGCTTTTTGTTGGGCAAAGGTCATTCGACTGAGCCTAAACCTCTCGTTAACTGTAAGTGCTACTAAATCCCTTATTGTGGATTATTACATCGTCACAATTATCATGGAGAGGAGTTAAATGAAAAGTTTTACGTAATTGCAAATCATCCTTCAATAATTAGGTTGTCTTCGATGAGAGAGCTTTAGGCTCATACGAAATCCACCACTCCCATATTTTTGGCGACTGCTATGAGAAAGGGACCAGAGTGAAGGCAATCCACCCGAAGTTGGGGGTCGTCCGCAGTGGGAAAATCACAAAGGTAAAGGACAATAGCGAGTACGTTGTCCAGTTCAATGATGGGGATATTCTGCATGTGGGCAGACGAAAACTTAGAGTGACGGATAAGAAGCCCGAGAATGATAATTTCACCTTCAACACTTATCCCATGATCGATATGGTGGAGGATTTACGTATTTTCGCCGAGCCTTCGAAGGACAAAAGACCGAAGAGGTCTCCCCTTAATACGTAAGTAGGATATAATATTCCATCTTCTCGTGTCAAATTAATGCGGGGGCATGCTCCAGTTTTACATTGAGCTCATGAGTGGAAAAGAAACAAAGGAAAAAATATGCAGTAAATCTCCGTACGCCCCATTGCATATCAAATCACCACCACCGTATCAATTTCAATTATTTTTTCATATCTTCCATAAGGACGAGAAAGGTCATGAAGAAAGAGGGCAGCACGAAGAAGAAAGCCCGGAGGAAGCGTAAAGGTACGAAGCGACAAACAAAGAAGAAGAATGAGGAGCCGAGGATGGACGAGAATCACAATGAGGAGCCAGTCGCTGGACCCTCCTCAGCTATGTGGCCACCACCACAGTACATGCGAAACGTCCCAGATCAAAGTGAGGGCGGTGCTCTTCTCCGTAAGAGTGGTCGCCGAGCTAGCCAGAGCATCTGGAATCTTGGGTATGGAAACCAGTACTTTAAATGCTCAATGAGGAACATCTTTTAGGTTTCTAATGAAACATTATGAATGGGTATTTGCTGCTTCGGAAAATTCTAGAGAAATCGATGGAAACGATGGGAATAATGGGAATGAGCCTCCCACTGCACAGCAGCCTAATAGTTGGGAGATGATGCGCCAATCTCAGAAGGGGGTTCCCCCAAAGAAACGATATGTGGCACCTGAAACTAACGAGGAAAATCCTCCTGCTTTTCCACCTCCGCCACCTCCACAAGTCCCGGAAGTTCAAGTCCCAGTGTTGCAACGTGGTAAATAAATAGAGTAAATAGGTATAATGAATTTGGAAGAATTGGCTAATATTTTTCCTTTTAATAATTACGACGAATTTGTTGCTCCCATATTTTCCACAGAACCTACGCCATCCTCAGAGGTTATTGAGGAAAGGTTAGTTGAGGAATTAGCAGTTAGTGGTAGTGAATCATTTTTTTCAGGGAAATGGACTGCTTCATTTCTTTCTTGAATTTTGAGTAGCGTTGGAGAAGAGAAGGATGGCGAACAAGCGCAACCTATGCCTATGGTACCATTAGAAGCCTGCGAGGCAAATGGGGAAACCCACAGCGAGGGTAATAATGTTTCCGAGCAGGGCGAAGAAAGTGAGTGTTACGAGGAGGAGGAAGAAGATGAGGGTGCAGAGGACATCACACCACTTTCCGGAGCAGAGGAAAGTGTCGGTGGTGATCAGGATCAGGATCAGTCTCAAGATGAAATGATGTTGTAGTGGAGCAGGCCGCCTCTCCTCAAGAAATGATGGGTAAAATTCGATGCTTCCCATAATCATTTTCGAGTAGTTCAACCCTCCCGGTTGTAGTAGTTAGCTTGAAACTAACCTGAAAAAGTAACTATTTACACATAACTCATAACAGAAAACACATTAAAGTATTAAATACTTTAACTATTTTTCAGTATTTACTTTTAGTCGGGCGTAGTATTTTTAGTATGTAGCAGCTTTTGAGCTTTAAAGTTGAGATAAGCAGGTGGTGTGGTGCAGTTTTCAAGAACGATAATTAGAATGAATGTTACGTGGAAAACGCTTGCAATGATCACAAAAACCGCTCACATCCAAGATCTTTTTTTGGAGTTGAACATATGATTGGGCGGTTTCCTTTCCGCTGCTGCTGGTTGGAGAAAGTACTTACTAAAAACTCTAATTTGGATTTGGATGGGAATAAGTACATGGTTTGTAGTAAGTGGCGTGATCATTGTGACGTTGTGCTTTAGCAGTCGAATGCCCACATTCATGCACTCACTCACATTTTCAATTGAAGAACCTTCCCTCGCTCTAAAACACTTAAGTAATCCTGAACTATGTACTATGTAAACAATCGTCAAAGATGATAATATAGTTTTAATAAATTGCTAGTTTCCTACCGTTTTCTAGCCAACCATGCAACCGAGTTTCGTTTGTGATTGTTTTTCAAACTCCTCAATGATTGGCTTGGCTTTACAGTTTTAATTCTGGGTGGCATGATTTAATCTAAAGCTCGCATTTAGAGATTATTCTTCAACTTTAGAGACTTTAAGGCACCTGATTCAAATAATAAATTCACTGTTTGTGGCAGTAATCAAATTTTCATTCATATTGATTGATTTCTTTGTCTTAGCGATTGAAGTAACTCCAGGAAAGCATGGCTATTGCCCACCCCCTCCACCACTTCAGCCTGCGCCTGGGTTGCCAGCGTTAGTGCTCATAACTTTAAATAATAAAAATGATTGATTGATTATCGATGAATGATCAAGTGTGTCTCTGGATAAAGTATATTTTTTTGGGAATGTAATCAGTGAAATCGTGGAATCTGAGGCAAGAAAGCGTTCTAAGTGGGTGCCACCTCAACCACCAGTTGAAAATGAGACATCCGACTCTCAGGGGTTCGATTCTTAGCGATACAATTTCTTAATTATAGAGGAAGTAACTTTAATCTACTACGAGAAAATCAAAGGTATTTTTTCAATGCTTCATTTTGCTTCATAGGAGCTCACCAGCTTTGGCATCGGAGGCAGGCTCTTTCGAGCTTCCAGTAATTGATTTTGATATTGCCAACTCTCCAAATGAGTCTCGTCGCGAACGTAAGCTGAATTGCGTTAGCGTTATCTACCCCTAAATTATTTGCTCGGGATGTACTTTTTGTGTTTATCGCAGCAAAACTATGTTTCAATTGTGCAGGAATCAAACGCCTGGAAAAGGAACTGTCGAAGGGAATTGCTCAAATGCGCACTGGGGTTCAGCTCATACTGGATAGATTTCAGGTGCTCATCAGCAAGCACGAAGAGGTCATAGCGTTGAAGAACGTGGAAGCACTTGAAAAAAGCCGCAGACGAGCCCAGCGTGCCGCTATGGAAGATGGTCAAGCAATCAAGTGGGAGCATGACACCGACTCCGACAGCTCATCCGATTCAGATAGCGACTCATCGTCATCTTCATCGTCATCATCATCATCGTCTTCTTCTGATGATGATGAGGTGGTGGAGGTGAAACCGCCAGCACAAGTGGAAGCTGAAACCAAATCCCGTCTAGAGACTCAGGTTAGTAACGCCAATTCCGCAAATAAATCAGTTTTGACACCAACAATGTCCCTATTATTTAAATTTATGAATGCATTACTTATTAATATTGCTTTCAGCGTCCCCCTGTCGTCCCCCCTCTGAAGATCAAGGTTGAATACTCTTCAGCAAACGAGGTCGAACGCAATGATTCCAACAGGCGTTCAAGCAAAAAGAAGACTCGTTCAAAGAAATAAGGAGATGTACGTGACCTGTGACCTGGGAGAAATTTTTTTTTCAGTGATGGTGGTACTATTCCATTCCCATTTGTAATATGTTGTAAATGTTGTATTATACCTTGATTTTCCCGGTGTACAGTTGAGGTTTTAAGATATATAAAAGTATTTATGTACAGTAGTAAAATTTATTTTTTCGGTTTAGTTAAATATATTTATTTTTGTTGATGACCTACTTCTATGTTAGGCAAAATTGTAGGTACTTAGGAAAACTGTCGGTGTAGTAATTTTAATTTTTAAAGTTTTGACTTCATTCAGTTAAAATATATAATTTCGGAAATTGATAAATTAGGATAGTTGCTAGCACTCGTATCGAACTTTTAAAATATAAAAACTAAGCACTAATTTAGGTACTGATGATATTGGATATTATATATAAAAAGGCTAGTTTTTGGCATAAGAAATAAAGTTAAAGCTTGCGTGAAAGGCGGTCTCTGGATTGATTAAGTTGGATATGAAAACTGGAAGACTTGTTCGAAGAAGTAAGAACATAAAATTCAACTAAGGTTCATAAATCTATAAATACTGGTATTGAATTATTGCTTGGCTGTATACTAAGGATTATAAAGTAGATTAATACGAACTGAGTGATTGTAAAATTCAACATTAAAAATATAACTTATGTCAAATTATAAATCTAACATAATTCGATGTCATCAATCGGTCCGGTAGATATTGAAATCCGATATGCAAACGTGAAAGCTTTTTAAAAAAGTGTATGTACCTATATGAAAGTGATAGATTGAGATGTATTATTATGCCTAGTTGTACTACCAATGTAAATATAATTTCATTTTACTCTTTAATGCTAGCTGTAAATAAATGTAGTTAAAAAAGTTCGCCTTTGGTAAACCCTATGCAAACAAACATTTTTACGTGCATGCTAAACCTCATTTTAAGTGCAAGCTCATGTCAAAACCCCATGAAAAATTTCAGCTCATGCTAAGCTCCATTTCCCTTCATTCATATCTCCCCTCAATAAAAAATCAATTTTGACCAGCTTTTAGTCGTACGAATTCATCTAACACTTCTTTCCATTTGATTTTGCACCTATGAAAAGCCAGATTTATATTAATCCTCGATAGTAAATGAATTGAAACGGATGCTAGCCTAACCTAAGCTGAGCTGA
>JAHZNH010001723.1:0-18322 GCA_027744355.1 Tyrannoseira gladiata | reverse complement strand
CACTCTTTTGCTTAGCTTCATAGAGACCAACCCGAATTTAAAATAGTGGTTACCAATCGACAGGACAAATTTATAGGGTTAGCGTAAAGTTTGGATAAAAAATATTCTCCATTTTCAATGTATTTATAAAACACAAAATACAGCTAGAGAAATACCAATTTTTCAGATGGACTGATAATTTAAGTTCTCTTTATTGGCTTTGACTAATAGAGTAGAGTAATAGAATATGTAATAGAGTAACGTTTAGTATTGAAGCATATACTTATCATAGAACTACGTATGGAACTTCATATACTGGACGAGAATTAGTCGTTTTGGGAGGAGAGACCTCTGGTCTGCTTGTTTCATGTTGTCGTATCAATGTGGGTAAAGAGGAAAGGAATTTTAATCGGGTTGTTAATAATTAGACATGGTTATTCCTGTACCTATATGTACTCCACGCAGACTGCTCAGGTAATAATTTTTTTTCTGTAGACTTGTAGGCTTATTGTGCAGGGAACTACTTAAAAGCTCACAATCCAGTCCTCCACATTCACGAGTAAGTAAGTTGTAGTATCTCTTTCCCAGGAACAGAAATACATTCACATTTTAAGTATTCTCTATCTTCTTGATTCCAACAACCTGTAGGAACGTAGCATTCCCCCTTCGTGCCAGATTTGCAAGAACCGTGACCCTTTTCCGTATTATGACGGTATGAGTCCCCTTTGACGAGGCTCTATTTTTCCGCAACTCGCTCCACACGGGTTGAAAATCACGTAGGCATTTCATTTCACATTCATTCTTCCCTTCAAACGAAGGTGTGGATGTATGAGTTTAGGAGAGGAATATGATAGACCTCCCATCGACTTCAAACACCTTTGAATATATCTTCAGGAAATGGAACAATGACAGGTTTCTTGCACCTACTACACACACACAGCTCCGTCCCTAGCTCCGATTTCAAACATGTATTCTTGTGTATTTATGTGCTTGTTCTGATTGCTGAACCCCGACCATCAAAACACCTTTACCAAAGCCAAAGCAAGTCACCCTTTCACGCTTGGATGATGGAGCAAAAAAGACAGGAATATGGCTGGAATGGAGAATATGCTGTTGATCGGAATTAAGAGAGAGAAAAAATCGGGAAAAGAGGAACGTTTAACGATCACTTTTCAACCTCCTGGCCTGGCTGGCGTTAAGAAGGCATTCATTTAATTTCTTGACAATAATGAACGGACAAAATGAAAAAAAAAACCTATTGAATTTCTAAAGCCAGTAGATATCTACAAACTCTAACTACAATGACATTCCAATGCGTGTGAATGGCATTTACACGGGAAGATGCACCAGTCCCTAGCCGCCCTTAGGCATCCATGAACGTATTATTGGTTTGGAGGCATCTAAACCTTCAGTTGTTGTTAAAGCACATACGTGAGGCATAGGCCATACATTCATGCAATTCCCAAAAAAAAGTCTGGGTGGCTGGCAAGTAAATGTTCAGGAAAAAAGTTTTACCTTCATTCATTGTGATAGTTCTCAAGTAAGAGGTGAGAAAAGATTAAATAGACCGAGATTTCATTCAGAGACCGTGGGGCAACATGGAGAAGAAATAAAATAATAAAGGAGGAATTTTTTTTGAGGAACCATGGCATTTTTTATGAGAGGAAATGTTGAAACCCATGCTTACACCTTACATACCGCCTTTTATTGTTGACCTCTCAACGAACCGTCATGTCAGATCTTTATTTCATGTATCTTCGTTAATTTGATTGGTATCAATGGCTTATATATTAACCCCTATATATTTAAGAGTGAGAGTATATACTTACTTATTCGCGTCAATCACACATATTTTTTTTCATTATTCATCTCCCATAAAGCGCTCACGGATTAGTAATACTTTTGACAAAGTCCCATTTCACGTTTTTGATGTCCAGCGAAAATATTCGATGGAAAACATGCAGCATACAAATAATGATCATCAAGAAAAACTTAAGCATCACAGGCCTATATCATTTAAGCACAGTTGATCAAAAAAGAAATCAAGAATTTGATTGCAGGAGGGAGTCAAACAGTCTGTTCGAACATACTGATTAGATATCGCTCTTTTATGCTCAACTTTTTCTTATTAAAAGCGAAGCTCAATATCTTTAAGTCTTCCATTCCAAGAAATCTTAGCATTTTAAGCGATTTATTACCTTCAGCCTGTTTATTAGCCTCCTTTAAAAAAGTACCCTTAAGGTATATGGATATTATTGTTTGCGATCGGACGCATCTTACTCCTCCGGTGTAAGTAAATAAGTAAGTATTTATGCATGCACTTGGTGCATTTGGAAGGAAAAGATTCCTTTCCTCCTTGAATGTCACAGCTCGGGACTGGTCGGAGCACTTGGACAAAAACATGTGAATGGATTTATGAATGGACTCATTCAAGTGAGAAAAAAAATCTCACAAAATGGTTAGATTAAACGTGGCTATATCATCAATCTGTACATGATGACATTGGCATGTAAATCCGTTAAAGGAAGTCTGTAGTGAAGAGCTTGACTGACATAGATTGTATAGGTACCCCAACTTTTTCTCGTTCATATTTTATTACCGCAGTAAAAGTGGAATTGCACCTGCTTAACTGCTTAAATTGTAGAAGCAGAACATGTAGTTAAATTGGATTATGATACTACTTGACCAGACGCTCCGGAGCTCCAATGTTGTTTGAGTTTCTACGAATTTATCCCCTTTTTCATAAATGAGGCTATCCAAAATTTAAACGCTTAAACTTTGTCTCGAGAGGGAAAGATTGGAGATGACTGCACTTTTAGTTGTTGAACAAACTCATGTAAAAATTATTAAATTTTATGGGAACGTTGTGGAAACCGCGACATATCATACACACATACGTAAATACACTTAATTTCTTGTTGCACTTTATTGGTCTCCAAGGTGCTCTCAACCTAAAATTGAATCCAATTAACCATGAGCGAAAGAGATGGGCGCAAAACCCAAAGAATGATAGACTTACTTAATAAAGTCTTCTCCCTCTGGAGAAGTTTCAAGTTCAAGAAAAATTTTTGTATGAAGCGAGGGAGGGCCACAAAAAGTTATGCTTGTAGACAGACTGTGGTGAAATATTTACCTTTCATGAATCACTCTTTGTTTTGCATAGCGGTCATTACAGTATTTTTAGTTTTCTATGTTACGGTCAGCGAATGGAGAAAAACTCACGCAATTGTAACGGGAATTCCCATTTATTGATTCGCTACTCCAAGTTCAGGTAAACGTTTCCCAAGAATAACCTTCAAATGTGTCATTGCCATTTTAGATTGATCAGCAGAGTTCATAATAATTGCATATTATTTTAGCAATGTAGACTACATAACTTCGTGGAATTTCCACCAAGGAAAATATCAAGAGTGCATCACCTCGACAAAATAGCACTCGCGGCGATATTCTGATTACCTGATTTTCGTTGAAACGAATAAATTACTCAGCGTAAAATCTGTCGCATTAAGTGAGTTGATGCATGTACGCTCCCAGCCAAGCAACTATTGAAGTGTTAGTTTGCATGTCGGTGAGAAATTCAACAGGAGCTTCCGAGAAACGAGCATTACTATTTACAAGCCATTGGAAAATGGGAGTCTTTAACGACTCCACCGATTGCCCCCTCCCATTAGAATTGATTTTATTAATGAAAGCCAAAATTCTAAATATTTTGGACATGCTACCTATTACGGAATATTTTTTACTCATGCCTATTTATGTACCTGCTAGTTTTTGGGGCATCGTAAGAAAAGCAAAGGAATCTGCTTTCCCATCAACTAAATATTTCTCATTATGCTTGTAATAGTTACTTACTAATTGTAGGCATATACATAAATGTACATCATAGGACTCATTACCGTACATACATTTCCATTAAATAAAATATTCCCAAAGTGTCTTCCGATCAGTGTCTTTTGAAGACAGAAGGTCTCCAAAACACTAACATTAATAAATAGAATCGGCGGATGCATCCTCCCTAATATTTCATCGTCAAGCATTTTTAAGGCCTACGTGACATTTTTGACATAGGCTCTGATTACAGAAAAATTTGCTCGTTCATCAACCATGAGCTGGAAATCCATGCACAAAAGCACCACCATAGTTTATATATAAAACAGTGTGTACGTTTCTTGAGTATCTTGAGCCCTTTGATTGAGTTTTTTAGCCCTTGCCTTTTTCTATGCATGCATGATGATGATGCCTACGCGCAGCTCTTCACGAGAATTCTTCTTTCGCCTGAGCGAAGGGAAAAAACCTTCTTAGGTACGCTCGCCCGCTCACTCGCTCAGTTGCCGGTAGCATCTATATACATGTCGCAAGCAAGGGAGTCAATCGCTTAGTTCTTGTTTAACTCCTCTCGAATCAACAACATTTTCTGACTTGTCTCTCCGCTCTTTGCCGAGTGCTGGTGCATGATCTTTGGAAGTCAGTCAATCAGTGCACATTAGACGAACATCTTCATCGTTCTCCTGTAAAACTAACCTGGAGCCTATTTCAATTTTTTTAAAGAGATCACTCATGTTCATTCATTTCTTTATTGAATAGTCATCCTTGTAAAAAAAAGTTTTGTTGTGTGAACACTCCACAATTTTTTTATCAGCAGCGACAGTTTATATACGCATGAGGTGAAGATCACAAGCTGGAATTTTGTAAGTGCTTTGTAATATCTCCACGAACGATATTTTATCCATCGCTGCGTTCTGTACTGTGCGCACTCGAGAAAACCAGCCATATTCAAATTAAAATTCCAGCGGGGTAGTGTGTGTTATAACATTCAGTTCAAAAACAACATCAACTTCTTTTTTCCAGAGTGAGATACTCCGAATTGACAATATCCCAGCTACATCTGAGAAAATTAATATTTTTCAATACCTCCGATACTCGAATTAGTGACAATGTAGTTGATTTGCTAGCAGCCTTGTTAGTGTCTCTGAAATACCAACGAAAAGAATTTTTTGTTGCATACACTTCATTATTTGTGAATCCGTGCAACCATTGGATTTGTCCACGTTTCCTTTTCCTTCAACTCATAATGGACGCAAGTTGCGCAAACAAAGGACAGGAAAAGGTATAGCAACAAAGTAAAGAAAAAAAACATTTCAGTAGTGCCGAGAAACAAGTGTCGTCATTATAAGAATCAAACGTAGTAACAGATTTGTTGCAAAGTGAAAGTAAATAGAAAGGACAAGCAATAATTTTCAATAATACATCGTTGTCAAGAGTGAAATTCCTCCATCGAATAAAACAATGAAGGCTGTTCATATTTGGAGATTTGCAGTTGTTCTCTTGTGGACACTGTTCACTATCTCTTTCTTCATCGAACTTTCCTCAGCAGCGCCAGGAGTCCAGGATCCAGCAAACAATAATGAAACTCCGAGCAACAACAGACGAGGGATGAGGGCACTGCGAGAAATGAGGAATCTCCGGCGATCACACCGATCAAAGTTTCCCTTGAAGGCGGAGGAATCCCGAAGAAAATCCAAGAGAACAAGTGGTGAGTATATATACCCTGCCATTTCTTTTTTCTCCCTTCGCAAAATACTTTCTCGTCGGCCCATCATGTCAGCATTTTAGCACCATTATCACCGTATCAGTAGCAACATTATCATGAGTCGGCAAGTCAAACATTGACGAAAAGGTTTTTTCACCTTATTTAAATTAGTAGAACAGGCAGGAGATGTTACAAAAATATATTTACTTCCACTTAATCTCAAGCACTTGTACGGTGATTTCATCCATTATGCGCATCGTAATAAGTTAGGAGGAACTCCATTTGCATACAAGTATATTTACGAAAAATTCTGCACAAAAAGGCTTAGTACCGGTCCCCCTGTTCGTGTGTTTTCACGAAAAAATTTACAGAAGCATGTTTTTGGCTTACTTTGCTACTGCTTCTACTCCACTCACTAACTCCATCGAGATTCATGATCGCATCTAGTGCTTTTTTTATTGCCAATCAGTCGGTCGGTCGGCTGGCTGAGACAACTGCAGAAGGGGATAAAATTGCACCTAATCGAGTTTAAAGCTTAAGCTTTGATGAGAATTTAATTTCTGCTTCAGTTCTGATTCTCGATCTCATCTCTTTCGTGTGTAAAGGGTAGACTCCTTTTTCCTTTAAAAAAAATTAAGGTTGCCGAAAGTATCTTAATCGGTTCGGCATCTCTTCCATGCCACACACGTTAATCCCAAAACTTGTGTGTCCGCGACGCCTAGTCCCCAGTGCAATCTTCTTTTTTCGTTCATCAAAATGCAACAACCATATTTCCACAAAATGCATATCCTTTAAGCAATCACTCGATTAGTGTTAAAACAAAACTCCACCGAATGAGGCATTTTCTCTCTCTTTTTTTAAAGACTGATTTAAACCAGAAATCTCTGAATAATGTTGTTGTTGATGCTGAAGAATCTGGTAGTTTCTTTTACGCATACTAATAAGGGTACAATACACGTTTAGGTTTTGCATATTCATCCGATGTTTTACTATAGTGCTGATAAATATTTCGTTATTCTGTTAATGAATCGTATGATTTCAACGTGTAAATCTACGTTTCATTGCATAGTTTGCCCATCTTATAACGACTTTTTTCCCAGAATCATAAGCATTTTCATGCGAGTGTGGTTGTATAACCTGTAGAAATTAGATTGAGTCAATGCCTCAATTTTGGTGTAATCACTGTCGGCACATTCAGGGTTTTTTATTATCAATGGGAGAAAAATGTAGGGGAAAACTTCGGGAGGCACATCCAATCACGAGAAACAATGATGACTATCGGGTTGCGGCGTAATCTTAATTGATAGATCACTAAAGGGCGTCTGAGCTGATGGTGGGATTTTAGTTATGAAAAAGGCATATTTCTGTTCTGCAGGTAGATTGGTATCATCTAGTCTCCTTTAATGTTAATCTAATAAGATTCTTGCTTGTGCCGCTAATGTAAATTAGTGAAAGAAGAAAAAAATCATGTAATCTGCTATATATATATTCATATTCATACGCGTAAATATAGTTATCTCGTTTGTGCGTAGAAAATTCGACTTGAGATATATACATTTTTTTATATTTCGCATGACTTGATTTATATTGAAAGAATTGTCTTATACCGTCATCATCATCGTCATTAACAGCTACGGCGGAGGTCACTTAGAGCTTCTCTTTACGCTTGATAGGGAAATAGTAATTAGACGGTAGTGTGTCAATTATTTTAATTACCGGGAGTGTATCCTCATAAAAATTATTAAGGCCTGCATGCACTTTGCAAATATGTGTATCCTATACATTTTAAAGTTTCTCGATGCTCTATCCCACACGAGAAAAAAACGAGACCTGGTCATGACTTGGGTTTTTTCTTGTTTCAAGTAAATGGTGATTAAACAAGAGCATGAACATGAAGTCACTGCAAGATTACCCCTTCTTTGTTCAAGATATTATTCAAATTGATCGAATTGACCAGCGGGCAGTTCCATTTCTTGAAAATTTTTCAGAGTTTCCTTTCATTTCAGGAATTTTTGTAGGGTTTTGAGAGACTGGAAAATTTCCCCCGTCGGTTTTTTTTCAGGCGCCATCACGTCATCGCAACGGTGATGTTATTCAAGGAATCATTAAAATTTGAACTTGAGGGCAAAATCCGAAAATATTTTTCGAATGATCGTTGTGAAATCCTCTTCCAATCACGTAATATGATTGATTGATGATGATGAAGCGTTCTTATTGCAGAACACGCTTAGAGCTGATTAAAAAAGGCTTCCAGCAAAACCAAGAAATCTCTCCATCACTCACACACATTCTCGTTACATGATGATGATGAAGCCTCCTTGGTGGACATTGCATTGCATTGCATATACTCATATCAGCCGAACGTTGTTCCAATAGTTTTTTTATGGTTGCCTCATCGCCAAAAAATCATGAGGAGGCAATGGCAATTGTAACACTAGCTTTAGAAGTAGGCGCTACTCACACGGACCTCTTAATTTTGAAGCAATAGAAATACATCTTGTTATTAGAGATGGAGGGAGGAGAGGGCAATGTCGGTGGTTTGCTGTTTTGTTAGTCGGTGGTGTGCCATGAATATTCATGACCCATTCGAAAATATGTACATTCATTCTTGTCAGCATCATCACTCTTATTAAAGAATAGGTAAGCATCAAAACAAATTCTTCAGGATGGTCATGCAAATCAGCAGAGCGTCATCATCAGCATCGCTACATCAGCTCCACAAAAGAACAGTAGCATAACGCATCTTTCGATAGTAGAATGGCGAGAAGAAAACTAAGAACTTGCTGATTTATAGTGAAACGACGATCAAAAATATATATTTTCAACTTCTTGCGGATCACATCAAGAACAGGTCATTTTGAAGCGCAGATCTTAAACTCTTCACTTTCAACCATAATAATAATTTCATCCTCCTTCCATCCAAGATTGCACTTCCATGCATTTACTCCTCTATATGTATGTATCTGCATTATGTTATTGGGCCAAAGCAGCCAGAGTTTCAATGGAACATACATATAGCCAATCAAAGCTTCATTCATGTTGCGGAGTTTTCATGTGCTTGATCAAGAAGGTTAATTTTTTATGCACATCTTATTAAAGCCCCAGTATCTAATATTTAGGATTTTTTTCATTTACAATAACAATTCGATAATTGCATGTGGTACTATGTAGCAATGCCCCAGCTTCTTCATCTTTTTTGGGAATGGGATAGAAAAAAAACAACAATATGTAACATTTTCCCCTTCAGTTCTATTTCAAGTGCTGACTTAATTGCTACCCACTTCATCATTCTAATGAGAGAGAAGGAGCTTGTAAGAATTTTATGTGGTTGTACTTATCGTTTGAAAAAAATAGCCGTAGCGGACTTTGTCTCCGTCATCACCATCCAAGTAAGTGCACAATGTATTCACCTGGTCTGTGTGTAGCCCATCGTCGGCAACCTAAGTCTTATATTTTCGGCAACATTTTTCCATACGCAATTGCGTGGTTGTGAAAAGGAATTATAGTATGTCATTAAAGTCATGTCTGGATGCCTACTATCGCTGGCATTTATTGTTTCACTGGAATTTTAAGACATCAATCTATTCATTGTTCACTCACACACACACACAACATATTTTTTTCATCAGTCCTATTGTCATGCAAAGCAGTTCCGGATGTGATGCTAATGCTAAATATTATCAGGAAGACTTGTAAATCAATTAGGGTGCATAATTCACTATTCCTAATTTCAAATTTGTCCTTAGAGGAAAAAACTCGCGCGCGCAATTATTTGTAACTCTTCTTTATTGATGAGAAGTTCGAGGAATGGTGAAATGGTCATCATGTAAAAAAACATCCTCCTCATCCCTACATTTGGCCCACGCGTGTGAATCAAGGCTGATGAAATTAAAGACTGAATGGGCTCATCTTCTGCCAACCAGGTTTTTTTCCTCTAAATTTAACAGTCTTAGAGAGTCGGAGCATGATCATTTTGAATTATTTTAAATTCTTAATTTCGAGTAGGTGACGAATAGGTGTTTTTCTTGCTATTTGAATTTTTTTAAACTCTGCCAGACAGGTAGGTAATTACGTGAATGCGAGCAGAGCTTATGGTCGCACACGTAATCAGTGGTAATCACAAGTAGATCAAAGCACTCCTCGGCGCTTCGATGTCCATGCCTTTTTCATGAGTCTCATTTCAAAATTGAAGAACATTTATTGCACGTAAAAATGGAATGGCGAGCTAGCTTGTCGGTCCGTCGCCCGTCCTTTAGAGCTCATTCGTGGGTAGCGCTCAGGCAATTAGCACATGTTTTTTTGTATGTACGTATGTATATTCTCGTGTGTGTAGGTTTATATTTCTCTGTTACAATTATTATTGTTATGATTACAATTCATATAAGTCAAAGCCAAGGTGTCTTGTATGCGGCAGAGGAGAAGAAAAACGCTAGAGAGAAGGAAAAAAACTAACAAAGTATTTGAGAAACGTTTCGCACTAAATCTGGATTCCAAATAAATTTTTTGCGTCGTAGGTTTAGTGGCGACATGAACGGCCACTAAAAGAGAGCCACGAATGAACTGAATATTGCCATACGTGATTATTTCCCGAGATAGAAATGTGGAAAACTGTTTTACTTTGGAAGGAGCTAGTTGTTATGGCAAATTTTCAGAAAACATTTTTTACGATTCTTTTAGAAGGTAAATGGTCTATTTTCAATGATTCGTTGATATTTGAGTTTGATTTTGTCGAGGTCAGTCAAAAAATAAAAAAAAATGGCGGGGACAGAAGGCAACGTCTCGCTTAGTAGGAAAACAGGCTCCAGAGAGAAGGAGAGCGAGTGTTTTGCTCATTGTTGAATCATTTTCCACCACACTGTTTACATTGTGGAGGCCATGATTATTTTGAGAACTCGTGATTGTGACTTGACTCCACATAACTCCACAATTACAAGCTTAAGTGACAGGGTCATAGATACTCCAATCAAAAAGTCGTGAAAAATGAAGCGAAATTAGGTGTAAGGTGAGAGAGAGAGAGTGATGGCGATGGTGATAGGGGTAATTTGAACGAGAGGTCATATCTGTGTCTTTATTATCAATTTGTTCATCCTCCCGAGTCATGATAAAAGCAAAAAAATACACGATGGCGACTTAAATAAATTGGCTGTGGAAATGGAAATCACTTTATCAAACTTTCCAGTTATATATATATTTTTTTTTGCATGGATGAGCTGTCTGCTTGCTCCATGCATTATTTACTGATGTAAGCCTTTGCAGTTTTATTTCTGCACCGTCATCAGATCACCTCCATAAAAGTTAATCCGAGCTAATTGGATTTACTGCTGTCGTCCATTTCATTTTGTTACGTAGTAGATTAGATGGGATAATTAATCGGAAACAATTATTCTGCTGTCTCTGGTCACTCACAGTCTAACATCTGGTGGCTTCTCACATCTGATGACATTTATTACATTAAACTTTATTTACCATTGCAATGGACCCAGAAGATAAATTAAATCATGGATGCGATCCTGCATTCATTTCGTTGACCACAACAGAATAATATGGAAAAGTTTGAGGAGCATGCCTTTTGTTTTGCTGGTAAAAACGTGCATTGTATAAATTTTTGCAGTACACGCGCATCAAGTTTTCTCGAGTTAAGGATAATTGGGATTGAAAAGGGGTGCTCGTAATACGTACGCTTGTTGGTGAAACAATTAATTGTTATGATTTAAATTGGTTCCATCATTTCCTTGATCCTGCACAATAATAATATCTATTTACTTGGATTAATAAGCGTTACTGCAAGAGGAGCTGGTGCAAAATGTCTCAAAGCGTTTAGCTTTCTTTGTTTGTATTTGAAAGCGTTCGATGATGGACTATTGTTGCTGTTGTTGTCTTGTTAGTAAAATGCTCATCGCATCCAAATTTGGAAGAAACTTGGCTTTATATATACACAATAAACTTATAAACATGTTGTGTGAGGTTGTACTTAGCAGCGATGATCTCCATTTCATTATGAGGGTTCTTTTGAAAAAAAAACTATGATTTTTGTAGATATTTTTTTGCCTTTACACGAATCTCGTTAAAGTCATAAGGTATTTATCAGAGTGTTAACTACTTCAGGTTGCCGCTTCAATTGATTTTGACCAAGTTTGTAGATTGAAGTATAAGTAATTGATCATCTTCTGCTAATGGTGTGATGAGAAGAAAGCCGGTATTGGTTTACCCAGCCCTTCAGCGTCTACATTGTTATTCCTGCGCAATTAATTTATGTAGGTAGGTTAGCACCTTTGGTCAAAGGGGGAAGAAATCCTCAAAATTTACAAACGAACTGTGATGGGCGCACATGACTTGGTTTGGTTTCTGCAACCGCAAATTTACTCTGCTACAGTTTTTATTTCATTTTTAGCAATACTATGTACATGTAAGGTCATGCCCTTATAGGGACAAATAAAATTAAAGCAGATACTGGTAGAAAAAAATAAGACGCCACGAGATAATCAACGGGAGGTTCTTACTCGCCACACCGACCAGATTACTTTGACTATGATCTATGATTACCATGATAGAGATCCCCACTCAAAATCAATCCGAATGTCAAGAGCAAACTAGAAACTCAAATGAGGGGATAAATGTATAGTTAAAGAGCTTTAGCGTTCATAACCCTGTTAAAACGAGACTGAGCAATTTCTTTATGTCTTCATGACACATTCATTCTCTCTATGTACAAGTGTTAAACATTTCTTGACGAGCAATGATGATGATGATGCCTCTTCTCATCTATCCACATCCAATTTCTGCTTTCCAAGCGGGAGGAGTTGTTGAAACTGCTTGGAGTTTCAGAGTGCCCCGTCCGTGTTTCCACCAGTGGGAAAGGAATGTGGTGAACGAAGCAAAGTGTCTAGACCATGATTCCTCTCTCACTTGTCACTCTCTCATACAGATGAAGAAGAAAATCCTTCATTTCACCCTGTCGTTCATGTCCATCACTTTGAAAAAAATGGCCAGTTACGAATAAAAATTGGAAAAGTTATCCAAGGAGCAGAACACACATCACCACAAAAAAAATCAACGCGGGCTAAAGATTATTATAGCTTCCTAACATGGAAATTCAATTGAATAGGCTGTGCTTCTTAAGCGATCTGCATCTGTAGCCAAGCGTTTCTCGATTTGACTCCTAGGTTCCGCCATTTCCTAAGAGTGCCTCGCTCATAAGGATTCGTAACATTTTTGCGACTAATAATGTTGTATTAATAGCCCTGGTGTGGTGTAGTGCTGGTCAAAGAGATTATTTTGGCTAACGTGCAATCAGAAAAAAAATATCATGAGCTGTCGCCGATGTGCCGCCGCCACATCAAACATTATCATATTTAGCCTTCCTCTCCTTTTCTGTCCAACGTGCACTTTATCTTTGTCCATTCATCCGTCCGTCGTGATTACCATCAGAAATATGTACAAGCTGCTTCTACTATACGCTTCGCAAATTCAGCACTTTTTTGGGCCATTGGAGACACCAAAGCGGCAACACCAACTGAGCCGTGTGTATCATCATCATCATCTCATGAGGTGCTTCCTTCTAGCCATCTTAAGCTCCTTATCTTCTCACCATCTTCCCATCATTATCTTCCGCACAGTTTTAGAATTCGTAATAGAATCCGAATACTTAAGAATCAGAAATGGCAGTATGATTGTTACATCGCACTTTTTGGCATCAACAATGTACAAGTAAATGGGTTTCTTTTTTCCTCGCCAGTTCCCCTTGTTGAAATAGGCATTGTTTCTTCAACGCATTTTTAATTAGACTCTGGGAGAAAGCTGAATCGTGATTCAAGGGCTTAATTTTCTAGTCGTTACAAGCCTTGAAACCTGTTACGAACTCCAAAATTGAGAAAAAACGCCATCGTACACTTTAAAACACGTGGAAATGCTTGGTCAACAAATTGGGGCATTTTGAGTCATTGGTTGTTTGATGGCTTGTACATACAACGTATATACATATATATTAATACAAGCTCCTCTCCCAAAGTAAATTTTGTAGCATTTCCATACAAATCAGAAAATACCGTTTCATTTGAAAGAAATAGCTCAACCATTTGCAAACTGAGGTGTATAAAGACTGACCCGTATGAATTGTAGTGCATGTTACCGAAGCATACTTTCTGAAGTGGCATGAGTTTAGCTCAGCTTTTGGTCAGCATCATGCAAACGAAAAAAAAGAATTTTCCTGTTATTATTGTTATTGCTCTATTATATTGAGAAAGGTGCGTAGGAAGATAAATTAGATAGGTTCATCAGAGACGATGAGATTGGTTCAACTGAAACTACCGATAGCATCTTTGTTTGTGTTGGTATGCATATATGATGTGATATGTGTGAGCCTTGATTACACGAATGATAATACACAAATAGCGAGAAAAATACTGATCGCTTTGCTCTTCCTTCTTGAGCTGAAAGATGGATTGGATATCATTATTATGATGACAATGGCGCCAACTTGCTAAACACTTTTACATATCTTTCCACAGAAATACATCTGTCGAGTGGAGTGAGTCGCTTCATATTCCCAGGAAAGATTTTTTTTTCAAAAGTGTGATGGCTATCTGTCATGCTACCGTGGCTATGGTGTTGTCAATTTTTTTTTAAACCTAAGCTAATCTCATATACGGAGTAGAGATGGAGATGATGAACATGGACATAAAATGCGAGGCAATGTAATTTGTTAATATTTATGGGCTTGACGATCATCGTTGTCCATTCACAGTATTAAGTGTGCCTAAGTCAGCTTTTTTCCTATTGAATCCCTCTGTAGTTGATAAAGACTTAAGCCTCCTCGAGTCGACTTTCTGATGATGGGGTTCAATTGAACTAACATGGGATCCCATTTGAAATGTGTGCAAAGTATCGCGAAGAATTCGTAATAGAGCACGTTTTGGCATTTTTATGCGACACTTTACGTCCTTTACTCCTAGTAGCTTCCGTCCTTCCCATGCAGCATAAAAGTCTTAACTTGGGTTTCTGGTCAGAATAATAAAGCATTCTTCTGGTGATGGCTTGGCTTCCTGGTGCCACGTGCAGTTGTTTTGTTATAAAACGTGTGGGAGAAGGGTTGTGTGTGAATGTTATGTACTGCATGCAAATTACTCATGCCATTAAATTCTCACATATTTTCCAGCAACTAGCGAGGAAACAAGCCAACCAATGGCAATGGCTGAGTGACTTTTTTTTTGGAAGTTAAAAAAATTTCGCAGCCCTGGCTGAACCAATAACTAACTCTTATGTCACGAACATATTTATGGTCATGATTTACTTTTAGCAAACAGACAAAAAAAACTTTTTATAGTCTTGAGCTTCGGTTTCTGAAATGGTGGTCTGAAAAAAAAGTATCGCGATTTTGCAACAGATGTAACGAGGACAGGGATAGGTCGTGCTATTTCCCTAATTTAGCTAACCATTTCTTCTGAAAAAGATCCAATACCACTAAAGTGAGCTGTTAGAATATACACATGATTTGTGCTACAATAATATTCTCACAATTTTGAACAGCAAGGGGGAAAATAGTTTTTTTTATTATAACTTCTGGTCTCAGGGAGCATTTCCCTTGTTAGCACAATTCGTACATGTTAGTTTATGAATTTTGATGACACATTGCATAATTTCTTGTGCATGTGGAGAAAGTCTGTGGAAATTTAGCTTTATTTCCCTATAAAATTCAGAATGTTGAAAGCAGATCACTCACTATAGCTCACAGTGCAACCAACCTAAGATGGTCGGTGTATATAGGCAACGTTCTAAGCAGCGCGGTGCAATTGCATTTTTTCCGCATAAATGAAACGAAATAGTCGTGGTTAATATTCAGCGCTTAAACTCTCACTCTCAAAAAATACTTCGTCTTAGCATTTCTGGCAATAAGTGTGATTTTATCAAGAGAGCATGATAAGAACAAGAGAAGGGATCGAATATTTTGGACGTCTGGTGCGGCACTTATGAAATTCACTCTTCCTTTCCACCCTTTCAGGCCCTGAAATACTCGGCAGCCAGCGTATCAACGTACTTTTTGCTGAAATTCCACGCGATTTTTGTCAATATCATCCCAAAAAACTTCAATAAAGAGATAAGGGTAGTCTGAGAGAAGAAAGATCTTATTTTTCCGCAGTTTACCACAATCGTGGCATATTTTCTAGCTTCCTCCTCACCACTATCTGAGCATTATGGAACACGGCCACTTGAGAGTTAGGATAGGATGGAAATGAAAAATTATGAAATTACTTATGTCTTCATTCTTTCTAGTCCAAGAAATCCTACTCTACTGATCAGGCGTTATTCGTGATATCAGATCAAAATTAAATATTCATTTATGCATTATTAAAGCTCAATTTATGACGTGGGATGAGGAAAAGGTGTCATGTGAGATTTTATTTATGTCCATTTTCTAAAAATCATACCACGAAAAGAATGAAAATCCCAGAGATTTGAGTGGAAAATATTCAGTGGAGTTGCATCTACGCACTGAAATTTCATATGGATTGGGAAAAAAATCTCCAATTTTTATGCTTTCAATAAATACATGCCTTAAAAGCTCCGCAGTGTCAAATTTGCTACATGATTTAATGCTAATGGAAATCATAGCTCACACGAGTGCACAACCACTCGACTTCAACGTAAAAGAATCTAGAAAGGCGTTCCGTATTACTATAGCGTAACGATTCTTAGAAAAAGTGGTATCCGATTCTCAGAAAATATATGGAATTCTTAGAAATTAAATGGGCGAATCTTGAGGAAAATTTAGTTCTTAACTTGTGGATTTTAGATCATCAAAAAGTCATTCATAGAGCAAAAAACTTAATTTTGAGGTGAGAAGGAAGGATGGAAATTCAGACGCAGTCGAGCAACGCATCTCTGTTCTATAATAAATATTTCCAAGTTTTCTACGTGGCTCAGCATCTGCAAATTCTTGCACAATCACAATACGTTGTTCTAGTAACATTTGAGATAGAGGCTTCCAAATTTTATTAGGAAGCTACCTTGGAGTTGGAGTTAGACTGAGAACAAGGCAATTCATTGTGACTGCTGTAAGCAGAGTGTAATGTTTTGCTCGGTTGATGATGCTTCCCTATACATGCATGCTAGGAGTGAGTATAATAATAATAAATACAATAGTTTGTTCAGGGCTACAGGCTTATCAAAAAAAGAGACGGGAGGAGAGGAAATAAGTAGTAGTAAGTCCACAAAGTTTTGCCTCTAGTAGGGACATGCAGAAGCAGGTTTTGGCGCCAGGATTTTTTGCAAGTCTGCGACTTTGCCAGAGATCTAAAGAGAAGGAGAGGCATGGCAGCCACTGAAGAAGAGAGTTTATTCCGTCTGCAATCTGCAACTGTAGCTGAGCTTTGGAAATAATAAAAAAAGCTACTAGGATAAGAAAAAAGAGATTTAAGGTTTTGCAGTTCTTATTATTTGTTCGCTGGAAGTAATCCATTTACTTTATTCTGCACGAGTGATGATGATTCTAAGATGCTGGTTATTACGACTGGTATAATACTACATCCCTCCAACTAAGATTTCATACGATTGTAATCTTTCTGGCCGCTACTTTACGAAACTGACTGATTCATTTTTATACGAATGGGGAACATGATTAGAGGGAAAAAATAAATGTGTGGTGAAATGCCAAGGAGGTAAAACGAGCTGATTTCATAATTACGAATGCAAGATTGTCTGCCAGACTCCATATTTTCTGTCTGATTTCCCAGCTCATTTGTATCCATTTATCTATACACATTTTAATTACTCTAGGAATTACTATGTGGAGCATAAGTTTCGAATTCCTGTTGTAGGTTTAGGCAAATGAGCTACCTATTTGGTGACATGAGCATGCATCCTTGAAGTAAAGGACTACAGACTTGAGAAGTTTTTTTTGTTTCTTTGCTGGTCTTCCCTCCCAAAAAAAATTCTTTCCGTCTCCGTCCGTTTCCGCTGTGGAAACATGAATGATGTGACATGGAGAACAGGCAAAGCGGAAAAAACTCGTGGAGGCAGGGAACGCTGGCGGCAGAATAAATTCTTTTACCACAAGTTACTTCCACATAGTTTTCCCTCTCCACAGATGTATTTCCAAATATTTTTTTCCTTCATAGCTACATTTTTTGCTTGCTCCACTTAAGTCATATGAATTGTGGGAGTACATGTATTTAAGAAAAATGGATGGAGACGTGATACCAAATACTTAGGAAAAAACTACTTACTTTTCCCATAATTTTTTTGTGTGCCTGAACTTTTCCTGCTTTCACCGAGCTGTCTCCCCCTTTCCTACAAATGAGGCTTGCTTTAAAACTACATGATTAATGATGAAAAATAAATCTTTTAATTGAAATTTGTCTTGCCTTTGTTTAGAATGCCGATTGGGGAAAACGACTCATGAAATTGGCGACACTTGGAATCCTGACTTGGGCGAGCCTTTTGGAACAATGTACTGCATTCAGTGTGCCTGCGAGCCGGTAAGAAGTGAATAAAATTTGAGCATGCTTAAAATCGCTTAAAAATACGCTCACGCTCGAGATTCGCTCGTTTTTTTTGCGGAATCATACAAAGTGAATTGTGCATTCTCGAAGAATTAGTCATCTTAAAAGCTCATCTTTTCCGCAAGGAAATGCACTCAAGTGGCTATAGGTATTTGGAGAGCATAAATGCATACCCATACAAACATAGTCACTTGGTCTTCTAAAAAGATGTTCTTCACTTGCTGCTAACGGAGTATATTACATACGTTGAAATGGGAAGCAGTTTTTGGCTCGGTAATAAAGAAAAAAACAAATTGATGGGTGTAGCAGTAGCAAT
>JAHZNH010001722.1:0-10373 GCA_027744355.1 Tyrannoseira gladiata | reverse complement strand
GACCGATCAGCACTAATAAATTATGTAATTTGGTTATTTCATATCTAAGTACATCATAAGAATAAACTTGAAATCCTTGTATAGAAAAGCTTACGCCCAACCAGAACGTTCTAATACTTTGGGGCATTATGAAACACCACAGGTTTTTATTTAAAAGGGTAGTTGTTAGTTTGGTTTTAAGTAGTGTTCATTTCACGTTTATACGTACCTTGATGGTTCTGATGTTCTGAAGCGGTTAATAATGTTGGTGATCTTCAAAGATCAAAAATGCAATGACAATGCAATACAGCCAAATTGTTTCAATCCTGCCTTTTTTGCTGAGATGGTCGCTGATGGGTAAAGAATTCACGGAAGACCATTTTTTCAGGAATTCAATTTAACAATCATTTATTTTTGCGACAGCACTGTTTTAATCCTTGACGACAGGACTAACAAAGGAAAGAGATATCTTACTAAAGACTGTCAATGGAAACAATTGAGGAGATGATTAATCCTCAAGCGTATGATGGTATCAATCAGCAGCTCCTTCAGGCACCACACATCACACAATGCGCAAAGTTTATAATTGATCTACATTAACAACCCTACTGCGGTGTTGCATTTTCGATCATGTCTGCTCAGCAAACATATTTTATAATAAATAAATTGATAGCCTATTCTATACTACAGAAGTATGTTTTTGTAACAAGGGCAAGCGTCTACGGAAAATGAGACTCCACTCATGAGCGTCAATATAAATTGTCCATGCGTTTTTCCCAATAGCATACTGCTGTTTCCATATCGACTAACAAGTATTTCGATGAATCACTTATTTTAGTATAGGATAGGTTGGCTCACAATAAGATTAATAACTTTTAAAGGCTAATTATTTATTTCAAAGGATTGTTTATGAAGAAGTAAAATCATTCCGGCGATTCCAACGAGTTCGACTTCACTATCACCCTGTAGCATTGTCGACATACTGGAGATTGCTTCTGACTAATGTGCCCAGGTAGTGTGACCCATTTATCTAAACATCGAGAGCAATATATTTCTCCGCATCGCCAACAATGACTCTGTTAAATCAAAAAATATGCATGGTTAACTTATTTAAACTCAAGCATCGAAATTTTTCTTGCACTTACCTTGCGAGTTGCAAAATCCAATGGCGTGGAGCAGGGGCACTCCTTTGCTCCGCGGACCGATTTCCATTCTATAGCANAAATCCAATGGCGTGGAGCAGGGGCACTCCTTTGCTCCGCGGACCGATTTCCATTCTATAGCAACTGAATCAAGTTCGTCAATAAGGGTGTCAATGTTTCCGTCCTCAGGAAAGAGGTTGTCGTTATCAAATGAGTCAACTTTTTCGTTTGAACAGCTCGACGAGATATTGCCGACAACGCCATCACTTGCTTTGTCCACGTGATTGTTCATCAAAGGATCATACTCAATCTTTTGTTTCAATTTCAAATTAACCTGCATTGCATAAAAACAATCCTTGTCAGTCCTCATGCACATATAAATATTACTTTATTTGATACTCGTTACACGATATTAATTCTAAAAGGCCACGTACTTCGTTCTGAAGGGGCTTGGAATAGGCGAGTCTATTATCAGTCATAAAGAGGAGCGCATCTTCCTTCTTATTTTCTTGTACAACGTTGCTGCCCTTTCCTGAAGTGTCAAGCTTTTGCTCTGACGCTTTGATCCTCTTTTGCAATAGACGTATGTGGTCGTCCAGAGAATTTAGATGAGCTTTTGCCGCTACCATCAGATCACTTAAAGATTCCCGAGGATGAAGGCCACTTTCCCAGCGACAATATAGCTCCCTCCAGAATCTGCAAAGAGGAAATCCAATTATAATGCATACCTTGGGATGAATCTATCATTTTGCAAGTAAGTATATATTAAAGCAAAAGAATCAGTTCCTGCTTACTTAAAAGTCTGTGGTGCAAGGTTTGGCTCAATAAAACTAACGTTCGTGTCTGGTTTTCTAGGAAAAGAGAGAGGTATGAATTTAATTAGACACGGTTGGTTACACAATAACACAGCAGATATATTTACTTCAAATGACTCACTTGGCTATCGAAACTGATGCGTCAATAATTGACTTTATATGGCGTAACCATCCGCTACTCTCCAGTCCGTTCAGAAAAGCGCCCATCATTGGAGTTTTCAAGTCACAAGCTGAAAAGTAAGAATTATTGGAAGAGCTCAATACATTTCCCACCGAAATAATATATGCTGACGTGGCGTTGATTCTCCAGAGGAGAGTGGAAAATAATAATAATAATAATGCATGTTTCATGAATTAATTTACCATCAAGTAGCCGACTTAGAGACTGCCTCATCACGTGAATGTTATCTATTCCCGCAAACATAAATCTGGTATTCTCATAGTTTGCTTCACTTTCATAACCTTTCCCAGCTGCCCTATTCGCAATGGCGTTAATTTTTGGTCGAGTGTCGACTACTACTAGCTGAGCAGTATTTGGATTCGCCTTTTGAATACAGATTAGCAGATTCTCATCCTCCACACACCTTGCGCTAAACCCAGACAGGGGCTGACTGCAGCGACATAGAGCGGCCTAAGGAATACACGGAAAATACGTTTATCCTAAGAGTTCCCATCAGTGAATAGATTATCAAAATTGTATCCAGTTCAATTAAATTATATTACTTTGTTTTGATGAAGGTACGTCAGAACAGGAAGTCGACCTCTACTCCGAAACCTTGAGGAACCTATTAGAATGTTGGTGGGCGCCGAAGATGGGACGTACAGGTAGCGGGGGTAGGTATCACATAGCTAATAAAAATTTATTGCAGTGAGCAAACGAAAATACGCATATATTTTCCAACTTCCTTTTTATGGCATATGCAATATAACCCCAGATTTTTTTGGAAGTAGGGCAGGATGAGCTTACTTCATAATCCTTGTTCAGCATCGTCATGGTCCAAGTTTCGTTTGGAACACTCATGCGCTCAAACTCTGTCTGTAGGTCGAACAGAGCCCACCCTGCTTCCCGGGGCAAGTCGTCCACGCCTTGGCTGTAGCGGAAACAGTACAACGACTCGATGTTCTCTGCAACCCAATAAGATGGATATCAAACACTACTCACAAAATCGATTCGGACTGTTAATCCTCACATAATTCCTTCCGTTACGTCAAATCAATATTAAATCAACAATCTCATGTAACATGCTAACATTGTTCATTCAAAAAAAGAGAAAGAGAACAAAAATAGATTTACCTGGCTGGCACATCTGAACCAATGACTGATGAAGGTCGTGAGCATCACGCTCTTTCGGGATAATAAAACACATAGAAAGGAATGTCTTGGTTCGCACCTGAAGAGGAGACCCCTGTGGCGTCAGAGGAAGCTTTGTTACGCTAGAGATGTGGGAATGTAGAATCTGCATCCGGGAGTATAGAATAAAGAAAACAGGTATAACGCAATTATGGACCAGATTTTACAAAGTACGACGACATGTCAGCAGGGAAAAGATTTCCATATAAAGTGGAAAAACACTCACCCAAGTTTCTCTTTTGTTGTCATGATCAACATAAATTACATGAGTTGCTGTCAAGTACAACGAGCCAAGGGCATTACGTCTGGAACTGAATCTTTCCACAAGACTTACGTTCTCCACCTGAAAGAAAGAAGAAAATCCACTCGTCAGATTACTCCAGCTTATTACGATGGATATACTACGGATATCATCATTACTTTTTAAGTATAGCTAATAATAAGAACAAGCGCCAACAATAGCTTTTATACGTGCCTTCATTTGATAAGGGATATCGTGAAACATTTTCCCGTCATCTGGGGCATCCAAAGACCCCAACCAAACTTTGAAGAAAGTGTACATTTCTTCCGCCCTCTGCATTTTTATTGTACTAGGTAAGTTGAGTGAAGTCGTTAAGCGTTAATATTGGTATTAGTGGTACTTTTTTTTCAAACAAAGGCAGCAATTTTCGCTTTCCCCCAGCGAGACCACAAGTTTACCACAATGACGATAATGCAAAAACTATCTCGAGAGATCCTACGGGTTTTCTGACGACGGGCTCATTCTCACAGCGAGCGAATTGGAGCCAGAGCACAAATCGGTAATATTCTTATAGCACTGCAGAAAAAAGGCAAAGCGAGAAAACCACCACCCTCTGTTCCAGTCTCTCTCTCTCTCCGTCTTTCCCACCTCAAAACTTTCTTCAAACTGTCGATACAAGAAAGAAAGACTCTGGATTCTAGGGTCTGGAATTTGGATGTGGAGTGATGTGAGTGACGAAGGAATAAGGCAGATTTTTTATTAACACTTTTTTCCTTCTATTTGTATTTGTTTCTCTGTATTAAGGTTTTGAAGCGTTGAAATGAGCGCCGTAAAATGAGTTCCGTTTATCTTCACGTTCTGGCTACCTCCAACCAAGTTAGGTGAAGATGAGCAAGTCGTAAACGCTTTTTATGTCGTAGGCGTAGGCTCTCTCACTAGGGTTGTCTTTGGGAAATGAATCCAATTCCGAATTTGTGTCTTCCTACTGAATTGAGCTGCTTCCCAACAACTTCCTTCAAATACTCTGCGTTACGAACTCATGCAAAAGAAATGCGATTTCGACTTTTCGGAAGGCTTTACTTTGAATGCTTATTCATTATTTATTCCTTTTTCTCCTCGTAGCTCATAACGTTGCAAAAAAATAACGCGGTAGCAGAGAGAGAGAGAGGAAGGAATTTTTCTCTTGGTAGGCGTAAGAAACGCGAGTTTTGAGAAAGCCTTTTCGTGATGTTGGTGCGAGCACGTTATGGATGGAACTGGGCGAGGAAAGCAGACAGCACAACAACCACATACCACGGAAATAAACTATACGCAGAGATAGAATAGAATAAAATGAATGAAAGTGAGTCTCTTCACCACTCCATATAACAAACAGTGACTACCAGCAGAGAGAGAAAAAAACGCTTGACTCAGAAAAAAGTGAAGGGGCAGCAAAAAACTTGGTCGCATTGTTCCTCAAGCACTTATGTGTAGCGTTGGAGGAAAAATAGGAAGTAGGCCCAAATCTAAAAGTAGATATATTAGGCGTGGTGAAAAAGAAACAAGAGACTCCTGCTTTCTCCAGGGCAAATATAGGAGTTGTTCACTCACTCCAGTCCAGTACTCACATAAAGGGAAACATTTTTTTCTGCCTTGCAGCATCGAAAAAAGGAGGCAATGCCTGAAATGTGCTTAAGGATCAACTGTGGAACCACACGACATAACACTGACTGAGTTCAAAAGCAATAGTGCCACCATTTCCAAAGAGGAATATTCCTCCTCCATACGGGTATGTACTCCTTAGTCAAGTGACCAGACCACTTACAAATGAAGCAGGAGAAGATACCTAGAAAAACTATGTCGTTTTAAACTTAGTCAGGCAGACTATAAACAACTGCATAAGTACTTACTTCTATAGGTACTTAATATGGAAGTAAGCATTTAGAGGGGAAGAAAAAAGTATATTTCTACGCTCTCAAAGACAAAGGCGCATCAGTATCAGACCTCAATTTCTACCTCTCCTTATGGAATATCGATAATAATTGTCAGCATGGCGTAAAAAAAGGGGTTCGTGCACTGATGGTACACTTTCCCCTTCAAAATCCTCTAGCTCTAGCCCAACAGCAGTGATGTCAGAGACAAAGCTAGTCACAGGATATTCCTTTTCTCCGTCATCATCGTCATATCGTCATACCATTTTCCCTATTAACGGGAAAATGAATTTCCACTGAAGAAAACTTTACGTCATCGGGGTGATTTTACGATAAAACAATAGGAAAGAATAGTATATACCTGCATATTATGTAGGCTATTTACACGATTTAACCATTTTTAAAGCTTTACCAAGGAAATCAAATTTCTTCCCTGCATGTCAATAGATCCTATCACACACCTCGAACACACAAGTTCATTCGACTTCGACACAATCAAAATTTATAAAACACGTCATTTCTTACCAAAATTGGGAGGGAATAAAAAAGGGGGAACAGGAGTTTTACTTTTAACCAACATCAATTCAAACGTTCCGCACAGGCCATGTAAGGAGAAAGTACGAGGTGCAGTCATGTAAAAATTACTAGGGCAATAAAAATCATAATAAAAGGGGGATATTAAAACGGTGGTTGTGGGAGAGTAGAACGTTTTTCCCCCTATAAATACTATTATTAGGAACCAATGTTCGGAGCGATATTATGGGATTTGACACGATAAAACTACAAAAAGTTGCGTGCTGCCACGATCACGATGCGATGCGAGCGATCGTTTGCGAACCAAACATGTGAAAAGAAATGAAGAGGAAAAATATATATGGCAGGCTTTTCATTCTTTGCTTAGCTCCCGCTTTAAAAAGCCCTACACGATAGTCCTCACATTCAGGGAAAGAGCGCTCAGATCCTTTTCCCTTATGCAAGTGAAATCCAAATCCAGCCTTGTCCAGCAAGCAAATCTTCCCAAGGCTATGATTTCCATTTCCTGAAGTTCGACAGTTTTTTTCTCATTCTCTCTAATTCTGCTGGTTGAGTGAGCAAAAATGAAGCGAGCTGTTTTTATTCGAGTACGAGTGTGATAAAGAAAACATAAGTATGCACTCCTAAAATGTACCAGTACATAAATAAATATATATTTTCCTCTCCCAGTAGTGCAGCACTAAATTGTATATGAACGAACTCTCCCTCACCCTTGTGATGACCTTACAGAAGGAATTTTTATGCATTCGATTCGAAATGAAGAGCACGTGAGCAATCACATAGCCGTAGCATGTACCTACGCGAAGTTCTTTTCATATTTTCGTTTGGTATGCAGAGACCAAACTTTTGCCTCCTTCGAGCTTTCACTACAATTTCGAGAGGCACAACTTTCACAGAGGCAGCAATATTTATGTTTATGATTCATGAGCAAGGAACTTCATTCGCCCCTCAGTTAGAAAAAAAAACTTGAAGGCAGATACTCCTCCAGGATTTCTCCTATCAGGCATGGATGTAGACATTAAAAACAGATATATGGACTCGATTTCCCTAAAAATAAAAGATTAAATGAATTTCCCCAGAGACATTTCTGTTCTAAAAGTGGGGAACCAAATTGGAAAGTGTGTTATCAAAAAGGAATTTCGCCACTTTTTCCCGCATGTCTCAGATCTCATAACATGTTTTATGCAAGTAATTTAGAGAATTTCTACCCAAAATGCTTTGCTTTCTCGGATGAGAATATGCTTTGAGAGTAGGACTGGGACTCGTTTACATCCCGCGCAGGGAATCACTTTCTTCTTGTTGTGGAATCCTATCGCCATCATTTTTGTTTGAGTGTGTACAGAAAAGAAGTGGTGGCGAGTCTTTTGTGACTCGTTTAGCCACCAAAATTCAAGGAAAAAGTGCTCCACGAGCTAAATAAAAATAAACATATCATATTTCGCCAAATAAAGTACGAGATCTTGCAAAATTAAACTACCACTGCGATGAGCGAGATCTCAAGTGTTGTCCTAGAACCAAAATAGGCCGCATCGTCCACAAGATCCTGACTTATGAAATACTTTCTCTGCGTCAGCCACCCTCAAACCTTATTCATTTCTAGATGTGCATATTTAGTATTGCTCTTACTCGCTTCCTGGACGAAAATGTCCCCTCTTACAAAAAGGGGAAAATGAGCTTCCGTAAGAGTAGGTACGTAGTACTTTGTGCATAACTGCAATTCGACGCCACTCATCACATCAAATCATCAACCAACTGGAGGACAGCCGAGGGCCAACTGCATTGTTATGTGAATTTGATGAAGACAATTATAAGGAGCAATAACTAACAAGCAAGCTACTCGAGTGGGTAAATACAAGAAGTCAACAGAGTACTTATGAGCAGACAGGAAGAATATTCTTAAGTACAATTATAAGCCCACCCTTTTCCAATCTAGAAATTTTAATTTTAGACTAATTTGCGCCAATGTTTGAGGAATTTCTTTCCCCCCCCATGTTGTAGCCCAGATTCTAGAGCACATGTAGGTTCCAAGTTACGAAAATCCTGCATTTTACGTATTTTTCATGAAAAATGTCCACTTGAAACCTTCGTAATTCTGTCAGGTTTTCATGTTTTTCACCTGAAACTTTGGGGAACTAGGTTTTCTGACTCACTCTTTCTCCTAGTGCCGTTAGTTTTTTGAATAACCCTCGGGGGGTCATAGGTCGGTTGGGGAGAAATTTTAAGCCCACCTAGTTTTTTAATTTTTTCAACATGAAAACTTCAAATATTGAACCTAAAAAATTTACCTACATGTGCTCTAGAATCTGGGCTACAACATGGGGGAAAAGAAATTCCTCAAACATTGGCGCATATTAGTCTAAAATTAAAATTTCTAGATTGGAAAAGGGTGGGCTTATAATTGTACCCGCGCTGTAAGTATATACTCTAAAACTTATGGCTTATGGCACATTTAAAGAAAGGACGAGACAAGTCAAAAAAAATAAACGAGAAAGATCGCAAACGAAACTGCACCTTTTCGTCTGTTGTGCTGGATTTAAATAAATGATAAGTTACTTCTGACACTTTCAGTACAAGCCTGAGTATAAGTATGGGTACTTTCATGGATCCTTCGGGTGAAAATATGAAGATCATTGGCCATTGGATCATCTGGCCACCTAACCAAGAGGATGTCACTATTCAAGCGAAGATTAGATAATTATGATCAAATTCAATATAATGTGTAAGAGCAGGACAACTAAATTCATATGTGTACAATTTCCTCTTCTATGCGTTGGGTTTCAAGTCATAAAACAAGTGACTGTGACTATGTTTATGAAAAACACAGCATTTAGCATTCATTGTTATGTTTCGTCCACACGTGAAAGAGCTTGTTTTAAAAGTACTTAAAAGTACTTTCTAGAAGTTAGAACAAATTCGTGAAGTCGCATTGCTTACTTTTACATTCATTTCATTGAAAATGAGAGTCAAACATTCTTCTAATCATCCTGAAAGATGAGTCTCAAGCAACATTAATAGAGTAAAAGCATTTTGTCAAAATATGCACGAAATCCGGTCAAGGTTTTGCCATATAAATTTCTTCAGGACTACTAGACAACGTATCCAACACTTTCATGCCAGAACGTGTCAACAACAGGAAATAAGGGACGATCCATTTAGTATGTAACGCCGGTTGGGGGGGATTGAGAGCAACCGTGACATTTTGTATTAACGCTTATGACAAAAGGCGTGACATGGGGGGTCCGAAAAATCGATTTTTTTGAGTTGCGTACTAAATGGATGATCCCTAAGATAAACCATGGTTATAAGGACCAAGCTTGCTTTATGAAATGAAGATTTCTAAATATTACGCTGTGCAACTCTGGCTGGTTTTAGTAACTTCAAACACTTCATAATTCCGTTTCATATACCGAAGAACCTTTTCAGCTCATATAAAATAATCAGACTGATAATAAGTCATACATCCAGTCATGCTTTTTTGCACTTAACGCCAACGCCATATTAGTTACAAGAAGATCACAAGCTCAATTTTCCACAAGGAATTGCTAATTGGCTAATGCCTTAGATGCAATTCGCAATTCATCCATTTCTACAATATATCTACAATTTCTGTCTATACAAGAAATATTTTTTAGTTTGAACGTAGAGTAAAATTTGTTATATAAAAAAGAACCTAGTACGATTACCTTACGATTAGTACTGTCTATATTCTGTCGTACTGTCGATTAGTAGTAATGCTTTGCATTTCTCCGTTTTTATTTAAATTATGCCTACAATAGGAATGTGGTTGGCGTGTATGTGAAGTGCCCCAGGAGTATCTTCCACGCTTTTAAATTTTTTTACATTCAAAATTTAAACAGTGTTCTCTAGTAATAAAATCAAATTTGAAATATCCACCTCATGATCCCTATCGGCAAATTCTCAAGCGTTTAATAACTTTAAATCAATACGTCAAGTTTAAAAATGCCCTCCAATCTTATGAGCTAGCCGAGAGGTCTAACCTTTTTTGAAACCATTCGATGATGGTTTTGCTCTGCAGGCGTGTCGCAAACTTCTCGCATCATGAGTAACTTCATATTATCAGCTTCAGAAGGTGACTCGACACTTTGCTCCATTTTACAGTCAGTCTCTGGATTGAAAATGATTGTATCACTCCCGTAGATAAGCTTGCATAATTTCGCGAACTGAAACATAGAAACATACAAAAATTATGTGATAATATTATAAGACTAAAATTATATTAGTGGAGAAGACATCAAATATCAAAAATGAGATTCCAAAATACCGTGTAGCTCTCAACGCAGTCCTTCGAAGAGTATGTCTGGATATTAACCAGATCCAATCACAATTGTAAATCACCTATTTAGTTAATGATGAGTTGATCTTTACTTCACCGTCCCAATC
>JAHZNH010001720.1:0-18843 GCA_027744355.1 Tyrannoseira gladiata | reverse complement strand
TTCCTTCTTTTCCGGTGAAATGTTTGTGAATGCGAAAAGGCATACGCACAAGTCTCATGAGAACCATAGAAGCCGTATTTTTGCACACAGACTCATCACAGTCCTCACAAATGCGGAGGAAAAATCAGCAAAAACTTCTCGGGGAACTTTGAGTTTTGTTCATAGAAAAGCGCTGTTGAAAAGAAGAGGAAATTTGGGCCACCTGCAAAGCCATTTCCCAATGAAGAGGAGGCTGATGGATATGTGAATTTTGCTAGGAAAAGCTGCCCTTCTTAAACGGCAGTAAATTTCTGCTGCAGATTAATACATCAGCCTCTCGAATATTTGACGCAGCATCATCATGCATCACGCTACTCTTAAAAATTGAAGGAGTCTGAAGAGATATTTTCTACAGATTTGCATACGCATTAATGATTATAGTAGAAATGCTGTTTCGTATTTATTTTCGCGTTGTCTCCGGGCAAGAAGTGTCCCAACGAACAACCCTCTTTCTCATCTTATTATACTTACTCACTGATAAAGTTCTTAACAAAGCTACTCGTGGTGAGATAAGCCTCTCAACATCAACTTGTTTTCGCATTTGAAACTCACTGATACTGATGGCATGTCAGAGTTTTCCTATTCCCGCAGAATCCAACAAAACCTGAGAAATGCAACCATAATGACATGACAACTACTCACGGTATTTTTGCATGCAAACTTACGCGCCCGTCCGCTGTGTGAGTTGCAGTTATCCACAATGCACTGTATTAATATCCCGAGAGTGCCAAGTGTACCTAAGTGTGTGTGGGTTTATGTGCCTAAAACATCCTGAAACTCTTGGATTTTGATCGCCATTATCCAGCCCATTATTTTTCGGCTTAAAGTCGCCATTCTTTTTCTTCCATAGCACTTCCCCATAATTTATGGTCCTCATTTTCCTCTTTTACTTGTGCATTTGAACCTCTCGTAGAAAAAAATGCATTTTAAGCAACTCAGAAAAACTTGACTTTCATATTTTAGACATGAATGCATGCACACACTCTTACTCACATGCAATCTTTTTTTTTCAGTGTCCCTTTTTCCCCAAACGACATCATTTTTTAAGATGCTCTCACAATGCTTTTAGAAGCAGCGCTACACACGACGACTTATTCAAGAAGCTACAGTTTTTGTCTTGCCCCCTTTAAATGGTTTCCAGAGGAAAACAAAAAACTAGTTTTCATGTCTCCACCACTCGCTCTCAGCTCAACTTACTTATTTTGATTTTTTATCGCCTTCCATTACTTTCTCATTGCTCTGCTTTGCCAGATTTTTTTTATGAACAAATCCCCTCCGCTTCAGCAACTTATCTCTCTTCTTCTCATTTCACCTGACTGACAATAATAATACCTGCCACTTATTAGAGAAGAGAGCTTTAGCAGGGAGCAGGATTGCAGCGTATTATCGTACTGCTGAAGCCATATCGTATATACAGAAATATACCTTCAAACGAAAGTGGGTGGACGTGATGGAATCGCCTCCGGCTCTCAATTTTCATCTGCTCTGCTCTCCCCGTTGTTGTTGCTGTTGTAGGAATAGCTTGTTTTAATACCGAAGAAGACTTCAGCTCGAGCTTTTTTGGTCGTTTCAGACAAACACATTTTTTGCTTCGGGTAAAGACACGCAAAAAAATGCTCTGTTGTTGTAACCACTTCTACTTATGTGTGTAATCGACATAGTAGTGGTGGTGTGTGTCTTGTTGCGGTTGTAGTTAGCTGCGAGTGACTGAGAGTGAGTAAATAAAACATATAAAAGACCGGCTCGCACAGTGATAAACCCATCTCACCTCCCCATCCCCTCAGATGGATCTACCTACTTTACGTGCATTACATTAGCCCATGATGGTATACCTGAGAGGAAGAGTCTTTCTGTGATTCCGAGTTCAATGCAGTAATAAAGGATGATGATGATGATTACACGAGCACATTGACTTCATTTTCTTATCTTGAGTCCGTCCGTCCTGTTCCGTAGAGAGAGAAAAAATGAAAGCGAGAAACCCTATCTCATTGTTTGCCCGATAAACACGTTGAGAAGAGAAGAGGTACACCTGTACAAACCCTACTATACTACTCACAGCAATTCTACCGGTCACAGAGAAACACACACACACAGACATAAATACGTTGAGATTTTAGATTCAGAGTCATCCAATTCCGAGTGAGTGGTGGCGGATGCCATGATAAGTATATCCATCCATGAAATTCTGAGTCATTAACATGAAAAGAATAGAAGAGATTTCAGAAGCTACTCTCTCAGGAGAAGCAACAACTTGTTCCTCTCGAGCGTATTACTTACCTTATGCGGCAGCATCCTCCACACAAAACTATAAAAATGTTTGAGGGAAAAACCAGCAGCAGTGGCGGAATATCAGTGGAAAAAAATTTTTTTACGGATCCCACCATCCGACCACCACACCAAAACTTCGCCACCATGCTGACATTACCGCTTGAAAAAAAACACCAGCCAAAAAATGGAAGTAGAAATAGCAACATCAAAGTTAAGAACAAGAGATGAACGAACGAACAAACCCAAGAACGAGCATTTGGGTACGTTAGTATTTGAAAAAAATTATTTTCACGCATTCTAATATTTTCTCCAAACTGTAGCGAAATGGAGACAATGCAAAACAAGTAAGATGATGGCATGGCCGAGGTAAATCCAAACTTTTAATAATGGTGAATCGTACTTTGAAATCGACATACCCACGCATGCTTTTGCGATGTAAAGTAACTGAGTGACTAAGCAATATACATCTCAACACCACCATTATTATCATGATCTGTCCGCATCTTGCCAAATTTTGCCGTTTGAGATAGGACAAGAATCAAAATCCCAATTCACTCGTACATTATCTGAGCATTTCTAACAATGGCGTACAGAGGAAAATCCGAAATGAGGGACCTCTGCGTGCTTTAGATTTTACATGAGAAATCTGTATACTTTTCTCTAAAAGGGTTGATTCTACGCATGAAGAAATGAGAGAAGGACTTTCAACAATCAAGTTAGATTAGGCAGAGACGATGGCTCCACTGAATCATTTAAGGTAATGATTGCGCTCATTGTCATAGATTTGCAACAAAAAATATGTGTAATCCCCATTGGCTTACTCATTGCTTACGTCTGACGCAGCAAGCAACAGTACTCCTCCGATGTTTTCTTTAACCTAAACTTTGCTTTGTTTATTTAGCACAAGAAATCGTATTCCTCACATAGGGAAACATATGCATTTGGCTTGATATAAATATTCGCGTGTGTATAATTTTCTTTTTGTAAAGCATCTACCACACCATTAACATTTCTGAACGTTTCCAGGAACACATGCATAAATTGAATGAAGTATAACTTCTCAAATATTATCGATTATTGCCAGATTTTGATGGACTTTTTTCGACATTGATGAACAAAAATTGAGCATGATACAATCCCTTAAGACATATACTTTCTTCATGTCCATCTCACAAAGAGCTCAACAGCAGAAGCATTAGAGAGGTGATTGTGTTTCATAGAGACCAACTCAGGATCGGCATGACGCTGCTACGCTGCGTCCCGTTGCACTAGACTGGGCTGGACGAACATTTCCGTGATCTATACCTTGAAAGGTGTTTTAAACTTGTCAAGCTAACTTGAAATGGGGAGGATGCTGTGCTTAGAGCAGTGTCGTTACAACATGTGCTTCTCAAGTCGATTTTTCATACCTTTTTGCTAAAAAAAATCTTTGTGTGTATATATTCTCATTGTTAGCCTTTCTTTGTTGGAAAAAAGTCAATGACCCTACTACATCATCATCCGCAACTAAATCATAGAGTATAATAATAAGTGCAGTGAAGGTATGGAAAATATTTTTTGGTGGGAATTATATGAAAAATTGCGCAGGCATAGTAGACTTAACTTTTCAGCTGCTTTTTCCTTGAACAAAATGAATAGAAATCAGAGGGAGAAGTTGTGTAAATCAGAGTCATCATTATGATTACGGCATGGCCCTTTTTGCTGTTGTCGCCATCATCACCGTATGACTACAAAAAATACATTCATGATGGCATAGGGAAGTGAAAAAAAAGGTAGAAAAGGAGAAATGAAGAAAAGGGCTGAGGGAAAACTTTGTTGTATGGCTTTGAAGGGATGCTTATTTATGGGTCATGGAATGCTCCTAACAACAAAAACGGAATAATGACAGGCGACAGAAGAGAAATACGAGGAAGAGAAGGAAGGAAGTGTAAGAAAATTGTGAGGATGAAGGGATCAAGAGAGGGTATAGGAGCGTGGTTGTTAGTTGTAGCACTACATAATTTTCACTTTCATCGGATAAATAAGCATATAAAGTATATCTGCCTTTTGAGGTGTATGAAGAACGACTAGAGATTAGAAGAAGGAGGCAAGGAAACGAAACGACTCTCCTTCTCTCCCGTTTTCATTTTCGTTCCGGGGAAAAGTCAGAGCTGAAAGGGAACAAAAAATCGCAGACTTTTCCGAACTTTAGTCTCGAAGTCGATTGCTCCATTCTAATGAGGAAAAATAATGGGACATAGGTAATACTAATATGTGCTCAGGCTATGGAAAAGTAGTAGCCTTAACAAAGGCATAGGCCGACTTGCTCAACGAAAATACTATTCATTTTTTGGGGGGAAACGAGCAGAGAAACCGCAAAAGTGCCAGTTCTTATTCCGATTCATGGAAGTAAATAATATGCGGAGGTAGAAAAAGGCTTCTCTCTCATCTGTATTACCCTTAGCCGAACATAATTAGCCTTGGGCAAGCAGGCGAAAAAAATCAAGCTCGAGGATTAAGGACGGCATAACGTGGCAACAAGCCATGTCAGGAAAAAATATGTCTGTATAAATCAACATCAATGACGGCATGAATAACTATGTAGTCACCTTGCAAGTCAGGGAGGGGAAGTCTTCTCATGTATTCCTAAATTAGTTTACATCGGGATATCCAGGAATAACGGTAATCTTTGTACGTAAATTTAAAAGATTTTTGTTTCTTTAAAAATTTGCCAAGAAAACAAGTCATCCTACAGCTGAAATTTTTGCTGATTACTGCAAAGAGTGAAAAAGGCCTTTACCCACGTTTCTGAATTTTATTTGAGAAAACTGATACGCTCCAATTCATTATTCCCTCCATCAAATGAACTTAATGAATACGATAAAATCGTGATTGATGATTCACAAGGTTTGAGACGTTTGTATCTTACCATCTGTGAGCTGGTAACGAAATTACAGATTTTCAAGAGTAAGTCTTACACTCTAATTCATATTACATTAGGGGACTGATGAACCACTCTAGGTAAAAACCACCCATCACTTCCATCATCTTTTTTTCTCTCTCTCTCTCTCTCTCTAGACTTTCTTCTTTTAGCACTTTGATATGACGTGCTTTGACTCATTCGTAATGAAAGATTTAAATAAGAACAAGATCGGTATCGGCTTTAATTTAAGTCACGACTCGAAGAGTAAAGTTCTCATCAAACATGATCATAATTTCCAACTTTTATCTTTCCTAATGGTATTTTATTAAGAGAGTGCATTCAGGAGGACATTGAGGATTCACGTTTCCACATCCTCACCTCGTTAGCAAACCTCAAGTTCCAAACATTTCCATCTCCCCCAAAATATAGAATATCCATTAAACGAAATCATTTCCTAATTCCTGTTAACGCCATCAAACTACTTAAGAATTCGGAGAAGTCCAATCTTAGTCATACTGCATTTAGCTTAAGCCTTAGGGTTTCTAATGCTTTCATAATGAGCAATAATAATAATGACTCAGAGCGTATTTTGTACGTCCTTTTTTGTCTGTAGATATCAAAGGGAATTATTCAGTGTCATATGTACAAATTTGCCCTGTGCATTATCGTCTGGTTGAGTATTTTTTTACCTGTTCCTTTCTACTACAAAGTAGAGAGGATGAAAAGGTTTTTATACCAACCAACTTTTTAAAACAGTCTCCTTTCTCACGCATTCTTTATACTATACTCACAGTACGTCAGCTCACAATTAATTTCTGTTTCTTTCTTTTTAGTAAACTTCGTCAAATTTATGTTTGTAAATACAATAAGCTTTACATAAGTACATTGTGCTAGTGGAGGAGTAGTAGTAGAACCTTCTCTTTGACGACAGACTCAAGTCGAATGATGCTCGGATAAGTGAACAATGTCGTGCCATGGCATATATATGGGACTGTGCATATGCATACTCATATCCTCCACTTCACTTTGAATCCACTCATGTTTCTTTCACGAGTAGTCTCGTAAAAAAGTCTCGTCTAAAAACCTCTTTGACGATCATACCCCAACACTTTCAACCAAGCAATAAGCAAACGCTTAAAAAATCCTACCTTTGCACGAATTACTACATTAATAGAAACATTCAACAGGCTTTCTAGATCTCCTTATCATTTCAAATGGAGTCGCTTTCCTATTTACTTATGCATACTATCAAGACGGTCATCATCACGATCGAAAAATCTCTTCCTCCTTACCCCCCTTTCTTACGTATTTACGTTGGGTTTGTTTTGCTGTATTTACACACACGCATTAAATTACGTTCATTCATTTAATCTAGCTCCTGGTAATGGAAGTTAGGTTCGTCTATCAATGCAACTTTTTGTACATCCACACTTTTTCGCATGAGCAAGCTCTCATTTCAGATGAAAAATAGATCTCCTTTCAACTTCAACATACTTGTCTCTGCTTTGTTTTCAGAGCGTGGTAGTAAGAACGTCAACATCCATCCCCGCACGACGATGACCCAGATGCATAATAAATGGAGTTTGAAAATTTCATTGAAAAGAGAAAAATCATTTAATAGAATTTGCATGGAACACGCACCTCACTACCACCATCATCATCATCAACATGCATCACACCGTAACATCACATCACTGCTACTGACACGGTCTGGTTTCGCGCTCGCTTCTAATCATAACAACAAATCTAGTGTATAATACGCCTTAATTGAAAGCCTTTTTTAGTGTAACCAAGCTGCCACACAGGACTGTGACACTTGCACGGACATGGATGCCAGGAACTCTGCTCCTTCTCTTCCTGTCGAGAACTTTATTTTACGCAGGATTATTATTATTCTTATTGCCCTCCCTAAATTAAGATTCATTTACAAAGTCCGATAAAACTCCAATTTTATGTAATTCGCGACTCTAACCTACATAATTTCCCCGCAACATATAGCATGGAAATGCAAGAAGTGGGAACTTGAACACATGGACTGAATGTAAGCATGCAATCCGTATTTTGGAATGGATCCTGTGGTTATTTCAATGGGCTCGTGTTCACTGAGCATTTTCATCACATGGGCGGCGGACATGGCATGGCACACGCTTAGCCTGGCTTAACAAATACATTATTTCTCCCTCCACAGTTTCGACTAAGAAATTCTGAGAGCCGATGGAGCAGGCATTAGAACATGTCTAAACTTCCAGAGAGTGTGCAGACTTTATGCAAAATACGCTAAGTATTACTGCTACTTTGTATCATGATGCGGAGGAAAAGCCAAGCCTATTTTTTACTCTCTAGTCAAACTGTGTGACAACACGAAACAAGCCTCTTTCTCATTTTCTCGCATGATAAAAAACGCCGGCAAAACAATTAACAAGACCTCTTTTTATTGTGAGGTTAAACATGTATAAAATGAATATGGGACTGGCCCAGGACATTATTAAATGACTGCCTCTCGCTACTGCAGCTCTATTATTTCTGCATGAGAGGAGGCCCTGCTCGAATTTTATTCAGACCTCACTTCTCAGATCGCGAACAGGAAACATTTAGAACGTAATATGACTAGTGTAGTTAGCGTGACACCCTTTTTAAAAATTGAAAATGATTTACTTTATAATTCCTTTGAATATATTTCTCCAGCAGAAAATGGAGTGATTGTGGAGTGGAGAGAGAGGTGGAACACGCACTTGAGCTAAAGATGCCATGCGATCTGTGTGTTAGTCTTACTGCTGGAGCTTTTCAAAATGCCATTTTTGCTCTGCTTTTGCAAAAAGAAAACACGGAGAAAAAAGTCATTTCGTCATTATTACCCGGATACTCTCATTCTTTCCTGCGAGGAGCTAAAATGGGATTTTTTCGGAGTAAAAGATTCCATTCTCTTCGTCTTGTCAAGTATCATCACCCATTGAGAGACACCACCGCCACCGCCATAGAAAACAGGCAAGTAAAAAGGAGGAAAAAAGAATTACAAGTTTAGCAATACCATTCATCCATCCATCCACAAAGGAAAGCATTCCACCTACAAAGAGAAAAAGAATGGTGGGACATGAGAGGAGGAGAACATGATGACGATAGCGGGGTAGTGGTGGTGATGATGATCATGATCATGATGAGTTTAGGACATGATGATGGCCTCAACATCGCATTCATCCCATTTTACATAAAGTCCTCGGGAAAAAATGCGAGGGTTTTACTTATACGACTTGAAGAAAATCCATTCGACCAATAAACACAAAAATGAAGTTTTTCCCTCTTTCCTTAAAAAACGTACAGTGAGTGAAAAGAGGAAGAGTGGGGAATGGAGGTATTAAGAGGGAAATAGGGAGACTGAGGCTGGTATGGAGCAGTAATACTTTTCTACTCGTGTACTATTTCTCGGCAAAATGTTCTTATTACCATATTAGGAGGAATATTGCTTTGGCATCAGCCAACACAAAAAACAGACAAGAAAAGTCACAGAAGAAAACATATTTATTCTTCTTCTCTCTTGTTTCAGAGAAAAAAAGGATTCTCTGGTAGGATGAAGTTCTCGCAAGAGGAGGACATAGGAAAATGAACATTTCTCATTTCCCTGCAACTCCCATTGTGTGTATTTGTTCCTAACAAAATCTTGCATTTCCTTCAAAGACTGACTGAGTATAATAATGTGCTGTGAGAGAAGAAGAAAAGAATTGGAATGGGAGAGGTGGAGGAGGACCTATTTGACATGGAATCCGTTGACAATGAAGATGGCTTTGCGCAAAGTCATTTCAAAAATCCTCTGAAAATCAGAGAGACATGCACTTGCGTTTCGGTTTTATGATGCGGCACAGGGAACAGAGGGAAATGTTTGCTTTCCTCTGTTTTACAAGGTAATACAACTAACACGCTCTTATCTTAGAAAAAATTGTGAGTGAAGCGCACGCATACCGTTACAATAATAATCATTTTTCTGTTGGCAAGAGAAAAAACCTATTAGGACTTTTGGGAAGGGATGGATGCCTTTACTTTTAAAGATGTTGGTTGGTTGATTGCACCAAACCCAAATGCATATAAGTAAGCTTGTGCGCGTAAATTGGAAAACGAAAACGAGTCATTCGTAGGAACGTAATGAGAAGATAAGTATTTACGAAGGGAATCAAATGGAGTCAAATTGCTGATTGGAAATGGGGGTGAGTGGCATTTCTCTGGAAGTTCAAACTTGGATCGTTCCTGTAATCACCGTGTATGCGACTGACTTCACCCTTATTTTTTATAAAAGTGATAATGACATTAAGTTTGGAGATAACAACATTTTTTCCGCTTTTGTGGAAAAGTTGAAGGAAGTTGTCACAGAATATCTTGGTAATATTTTGGAAACAAGTATTTCCTTTGTACTATGCAGGAAAAGAATTTCAGTTTGAACTGAAATTGAAACATTTCAGGTTGTTTCCAGTTAAACTAAACCTTAAACTCATGGATGGTAAGCAATGAAGCTCATAGTTGATGAAAGTCGAAACATGTGCAGTCGAGTAGACATGCTTATAGGATTTTTTTTTCATAAAATTCTAAAAAAAACGAAAAGCTTAAGCCTTAGTGGGAATTTATCGCTGTACTAGATGCTTCAACGAAGCTGAATCTAGAAAGAAGTTCCTCTTCAAGAGAAAAGAAAAATGGATCAGTCTCCCGAAAAATGTATGTATATCAATCTCAAGCATATGAGGTTTTGATCTGGAAAGAGAAGTGCCTCAAAATTTGACTACGCTTAACCCCACTCCTTTTGACGACTTAAGTAAAGTGCACAAAAAGAGAATTAAGATAATATTTTGCTGGGACGACCATTAAGGCCAGGAAACATTTGTAATTTCTAATACATCATAGGCAGATAGCAGTATTTCTCATGCGGAAATCCCCTCTTAAGCTTGGAGAATCATCATCCATTTGAAGTTGTCGAAGTCTTCTGAAGTGGAACTAGAAACAGAGTATTGAGAAGACCGGCACTCGAGCTAGCAAAGTATCAATTCTGTAGAGGTAGTAAATCAAGAAGGTATCTTCAGAACCTTCCACATCCATTCCGCAGATATTTATTGCATTTGTTCAAACGAGGTAATTTTCTCCGTGGAATACAAAAAGAAGAGGTTCGCAGAAGTAACTAGACAATTTACATTAAGGTCTTCCTACCTCCCATCAGAGCTCGCTCAGTGTACACGCAGATAAGCGAGATGTTCGTAAATAATGTTAAGGGATGTACAAATGCAAAGCACTCTTTCTCTCTCTGTTGAAAAGTTTAGAGTCTCGATGATTTGATGGGAGCATTTCCGTAAGACAGAGATGATGAGGCTACTGCTTACTTCTGCTTTAGTTCATGATTATGTTCTTGATCATTAGCTTAAACAGCTTACTCTACATTCGCCTAAAAATATTATTAAGTCTAAACCTACTGCAGAAGCTGCCTCTAACACCTGCAATGTGACCAAGGTAAACCTGATCCCGTCCCTGGCTATCTTACTGAAACGAAGGGGACCCTTTGGAAAAAAAGGTTTTACCCTCTCATCGTCTTCACAGTTACTTACCTAGCTCGTTTCCCAAGTAGGAAAAATATGAAGTAGTAAGTTAGCAAAAAAGACGAAGAGTTTGAAGAGGAAGAAAGGGGGCCAAAGAATGTACGCCTTCTCTCAAGTATGCTCAAGGTAAAAAATACGTGTATAAATATATACATGAGTACTTATCGTCCCAGTTCTAGAACCTGCTGCTCCACACTATGGAGAATTTTCCACGGTAAAAATAACTCAAAAAATCGCTCAGCTCCCACCTTGCTCCATGACTCTTTCTCCCAACTCCAATCATAACATCCACGAATCCATCCTAGAATTTGCATGGGCTTCCACGCTAGCTTTTTACTCCATCCGACGCAGTAACACGAGCAGCAGCGGTAGCTGTAGTGTCTTTTCCCAGTCCCAAGAAAAAGCTTTGTGAGTATGGTTGCGTACGTGCATCTTCATTTTTCCCATTGTATGTCTCACTTTGGCCTTAGTTAGTTGTTTTACAGATGAACACGTACACTTACATTGCATCATGGTAAATATAGGGATTTTTTCAACACCTTGAGCATCTCCAACCCTCCAATATTCCGATTTTTGTCTTTGCCTTGCATGTCTTCCGCCTTAAGAATAGCTACTTGCTTTTCCATGAAAAACAACGCTGGGGAGAAAGGAGAAAACACTAATACTCTTGTGACTACTTTCCATCAGATACAACTACTACTGCAACTACCCTTTCTGGAAGGAGCCTTGGAGCTGCTCCATTTTCCTTTTTTCTAGGTGGGACATGGATCCCTGAAGAATAACTTCGAGTCTCATATAGCCTTATTTACAGAACTCTACTGTTGCATTTCTTTATCTCATTCCTCACATGAGCTTTGCACTCACAATCCTACGGCTATGATGATTCTCCTTCCCGGAACTGCTTTCCCAAAAGAGGGATGTACGGAGATGCAAGTGAGCAAGCCCGAAAGGAAAACTTGGCTCAACTAGAGCCAACAACGGAAGGATGGAATGAAGCGAGTACCAAGGAAAATAATGCACATGCTTAATTTGACAACTATATTTCAAGCCATTTCGATTCGATTCATTACCATAGATCAATTCTACAGATGCATGAGTAGTAGTAGTAGTAGTAGTAGTAGAGAGCGGAGGCCAAGCAACGGAAGAACAGTACAGGTTGTAATTGATATTGAACTGGAGGCAGAATGAAGAGAACATTCATGCCTGCCTAAATGTTCCCTACTCTATGCTTCCAAGATTAGCCATATATCTATAAAGCGTATGCAAAACGAACTGCGGGAATACTTACTTTATTCCGGAAAATGGAGTAAAGTTTCACAAACTCTGCGGAAAAGTCTGCACTGGAAACTACTGAGCTGCCCGAAGCAAAACAAACATTCTCTGGTGATCGGATCACTACAATCAGAGTAGTAACAGTAACTGTGTCACCTCTCTCTCCCTCCTTTGCTCACGCATTCATGAGCGTAATAAGTTGGGAACACATCAGCTCCTCAGGCAAATTAAGAAAGTACAGCAATCTCAGCCAGTCCCTCTCCCAACCAGGAAAAATTCTTTGGGTTGACTCTAGCAATTTCAAAAATTCTTCTCAAGCCTCAGCCTCACCATGCCAAGCGCCTCATTTTATTTACTTCCTTGAGACTGGGAAAACGAAGTGTAGCTGAGTTGGTTTCCCCGTGCTATTAACTTGTTATCTCTAGAACTGTCCCCAGATACTCAGAAGTTAAGAAGCCATTTCATTTTCCCCACCAAATTTTTTTCTAGACCGACCATATATAGAGTCGATAAAGAATATGAAAAATTGTTATGACTTTTTTCTAACAAAACCGGCCCGCATCCCATCTCATGGCCAACATCCCTAAGTCTGTTAGTGTTAGTGAGTCGATGGTCAGAGAACCCACTTCATTCCTACTGCGTTTCTTAAATCCTGTAAAAAAGCATCTTCCCCAAATATCTTTCCAGAGTCCATCCACGCACAAAAAATACAACACTGGCAAACACTCAGGAAAGAAAAAAAATCAACGGTTCTCTTTTTTTCTGGGGCTTTATCACTCTATCTGTGGCCTCCTGCATGAGAACAATTTTTCCTGGAAAGAGAATATTACTTTTTAAAAAAGAAATATATAATGTTAAAAATAACAATGAAGTGAGCAGAGATGTTGAAGGGGATCATCGGTAGCTAGCTGACGACCTGCTGCTGACTTTACATGTTCATCCGGTCATATATTCTTAATAAGTCGGTATATGAAATCTAAGGTTCAACTCCCCTCTCTGTATCATTTTGTGCGGGAGTATTAAGATTTTTTAAGGGTTTATAATACTATATACATATTCTACTTTTTCAGAAAAAAATGTGTTCCCTCTGCTGAAAGAATAATGCACGCATTGTAAGAAACAGGGGGGGAAATTGTACATCATCCGTAGCTTATTAAGAGGTTTAGTCTCCCACGAAAAAAGAATGCTTAAATTATGCGGTCTGTCCAAGAAAAACGAGCATGCGGGAAAGGCAAGATTCATTGTGAGCTCCCCTATCCAACCCCCTCTCTTAAACCGTAAGAAACTATGTAATTACGGTTGGGGACAATCTGTCACATGAACTGGACTTGTACATAGAGTAAGAAAGAAAGGAATAAGGCAAAGCAAGTCAGCATTGTGTAGTTCGGTATAATGATGGGTAGACTGACAAGGACCAAGCTGTGTCAGTTTTTGTCCCTCCATTCCTCTTTTAATGTCAGGATAAATCTTGATTGTGTGTGTCTGGATGAGGATGATGGTGTACCCATATCCGTAAATTCTTTTAGAGGTCAACCAACATCAGCAACAGGAATTTAAATGCGTGTCCATCAGCCATCCCCCTAACCCTAACCTCTCTGACCCGTATCTCTATTCGCAATTAAATTATAGTCAAAGAGAGAAATAAACGCGGAAATCTAATATGTTTGCTCCAGTTTCTTGATGAAAGTGACACTTGAAATATTGTACCAGTGAACGGACGGATTGATATTTTAATTGGGTGAGTGAGCTCAAAGTTTTAGAATTAAAAAAGTCTTGCTCTGTGACTACAAAAGCAGCAAACTCTCCACAACTTCTATTTTTCTTGGAATCAAGCATAGCATTTGTATGGTGCACTAAATGTTCCCTCGCCAACTTATTCACGAATCGGCTAACCCGAGCACTGCCATGCCAGGGCAAGTAACGTCGACTTTTTTCTTGACTTTGTGAGACAGCTACATCAGATCCTTTGCAGCTTTCGTGAGTGAAAATGTCTTTTAGGGCTAGTCGGGTCATCATCATGACTCTATTTTCAATAAATTGAATGGGATCTAACAAGTTTCCAAGGGAAATGACGGCAGCAAGAGCTGGAGCTCAAGCATGGGGAAGTGAGGCCGGAGTACTTCATAAAATTCGGCTTAGGATTAAATTCCATCCATCTCCATCAATACAGGGGAAAAAGGGACACATGTACCTACAATGAGTAATGTGTACATATTCATTCTCCTTTTTTCCGCTCAGACTTTTTTTCCTTAATTTTTTTGACAAAAAAACTAACAAAAAGTACAATGCATAAATAAGTTACTACTTACTACGAAGGGAATCTTAAAGGGACGGACGGGCAAGGTCTGCCTAAGTCACTATTTCAACTTTTTTTTGTTATTATCCCTCCAAAAAGATTGTTGCAAGAGACGTCCAATGTTTTGTGCGTTATTTCCGTGTAATTTATGTACGCTTGTTAACTATTTCCAACTACAGGATTGCGTTTTTACGTGTTTGAGAAACGCGAAAAGGAAATTTTGAGATGACAAACTTCCACCACCCAAAAGGTTCATGGAGTCAAGCAAACTCCTTCCATTTTTTCTGATTGGGGAACTGATGTCAACAGAAAAAATGCATTTTCCACCAAATAAACTCCAGAAAAAAGTCATCCATTTATGCATGGGAGAATGAATACAGATTGTGTGGACGGACGGGCAAGGTCTGCCTAAGTCACTATTTCAACTTTTTTTTGTTATTATCCCTCCAAAAAGATTGTTGCAAGAGTCGTTCAATGTTTTGTGCGTTATTTCCATGTAATTTATGTACGCTTGTTAACTATTTTATTCCAACTACAGCATTGCGTTTTTACGAGAAACGCGAAAAGGAAATTTTGAGATGACAAACTTCCACCACCCAAAAGGTTCATGGAGTCGAGCAAACTCCTTCCATTTTCTCTGATTGGGGAACTGATGTCAACAGAAAAAATGCATTTTCCACCAAATAAACTCCAGAAAAAAGTCATCCATTTATGCATGGGAGAATGAATACAGATTGTGTACTTTAAAGAAAGATCGCGACTGTCAATCTTTGGCAGCCATAGAAATTTACAAAAGGGTCCAGAGAGTTTGACATCTGGCATTTCGCTCCACACCTTGTTCTCAATCTGGATGCATCTAAACTATGTAAGAGGTGGGCTTCAATTTCGTTGGAGACGTTTGCTTGTCTTAACTCGGGGAAAAATGTATTTAGTTGTTACTTCCGGCAAGGAAACCTTGCTAACGCATTACCTTCTTGGGCTAACGCGAGGAATTCATGGATTGTCAAAACGCATATGACAGGTATGAAGAGGTCCAACAAACTAACTTTTCGATAAGCCATAGTTCACAAGTCTACTTCAGACGAAAGACGCAAGTATTCAAGTCAACTCTACTTGCTCTTGAGAGATCACTGAACTTCCATCTTTACACAGAGGACCCCAGTTTTGTGAAATTAAAAAAAATACATAGTACAAGTGTCACTTTGAGCAATTAGCAAGCCTTCAATAAAATTTATCGCCAAAATCCAATCGTGCAAAGCAGCTTTATGCGACGAGTTGCAATTTTTTACTGTCACTTAATACCACGTTTTTTCCACTGGCGTGTCCCCACAAAATTTAATATGTGGAGGGCGATGTTTCATCGGGTTGCATGCGCCTCTCATATAAAGGAAAGACTTGATACATGCAAGAGCAGAGCGTTTATGAGCAGCAGGTGAGGTTAATAGCGAAGCGGATGCAATATGAATATGATACTTACAACGAGTGGTTAGTAGTAGAAGTACCAGACAATAAGAAAAGTCTGCCTTGTATTTTTCACTTTGTTTACTTTCAAAAAGCAAATGCATAATCCTCTGCGCCAAACCAACATAAGAGTAAGTACATAAGCCCTGCAAGAAACAACGCCATGTCATGCTCGTCTTGTTGGGTAAAAGATCTTAGGATTGCTTGCTCACTCAAACTCGCGAGCGTAAAGAAAAATATGCAGAAAATCTCATGTTCTGTCCGTTCATCTCATGCGTCTTTCACCTGTACCACGCAGAGAAAATATTACATTGTTAGCATTGGTATTAGCCTGGGAACACAAAAAAGCGAGATTTGACATTAAGAAGTCCGAAAAACCGGTCTTTGCAGAAGAAGTAAGTAGATTTAGGAAAGATTGTAAATGGAATTGGTGAAATGATTATTATGATGATGCTGTTGCAGGAGTGTAGATGATGATGATGATGATGATGACGACGATGCTTAATGCTGATGATTATCATTATGGCAAAAGGATAACGATATAGACTCATGTATTTTCAAGAGTCTGCGAAGTAGGTTGTGCCTGAAAAAAAGTGTGTAAGGTATTAGCCATTTTGATTTACAAATCTGCACGGTGATGATAATGATTATTACAACTTTAGGGGAAACTTTACTATGCGGAGAGAGCAATCTTCATTTTCCATGTGCGTATAGGACGATGATGAGAAGCATGATTTGATGTAGCTACTACTACTACCCTCAATCAACTGAAGTGACTCAGTGTTTCTCTTTTTTTGTTATTTGCAGCCTATTTGTGGAATGAGAATGTGTGCTTTTGAATTGGATCCTCAAGAGCTCAATCTTCCTCTGTGTGCGAGATATGGGGAGGGTTATGCCTGGGTTACATTGGAATGGAACACGATATGATGCACTCAAGAGTCATATCAATACAGAAAAAGCCGTTTTTTGCAAACTTTTTTTCACTCGTAATTTTTTTGTGTATCGTATACCGTTATCTCCGTTTCGATTTGCTACTGGTCGTGCATTTATCCCTACATTCTACGCGTGGAATGCAATGGAATGGAAAAAATAACGCTTTTCTTGACGAATTCCCTATACGAGAGATAAGCAAACTGAATTCTAGATTTCCAATTAGCCTTCTTTGGAATCCCTAAAGAGAGATTTTTTTGGTACATGAAAACCAGCTTAAGGGAAGAATTTTTCTTGAGAAATAAGCAACGAACCCATGTCAAATTTCTATCTGGAATTTTAATCACTAGTCCAAGCAAAATGCAAAAAAAAAAAAATATTTCCATGCATATCTGGAGTCTGAGCTGAGCTTCTATCGTTCTTATTTTCTCAGCACCCTGCATTATTGTAAATGTCATTCATGTCATGTCAGCTTTTAATTCTTGCTTTCTTCCCAAGAAGGAACACATTGTTGAACATGCATTGTGCAAGGAAATAAGCAGAAAAACATGTGCAGCAGGGTTATATTTCGCTATGTGATTCATTATTGCAGCCATGAATCATGAATCAAATCACACATAAATGAGCTAATGCTCCGCTTCTCGAAGTTTGACATCAATCAAAAGGAAAACGAGCTGAAATCGATGGGATAATGTTATGTAAATACAGCATTTATATTCATTTAGAGAATAATTGATTCATGTCTAAAAAAATAAGGCAAACTCAATCTAGAAATGAGTCTCGAGGATGGGTTTTATCAAATGATGACAAGTCAAGTGGCCTGTAACATCCTAAAACAAGTTTATATAATTTCGGCTGAAATCCCGCGATACAAACGACAGGCTTAAAAAGCAGATTTGGCTCCATCTAAAAAATACGAAAGCAAATGCGACCTATGTACTCGATTTGTGATGTTGACGAGGATGGTGATCATAAATGATGAAGAATGCAAATATATAAAAGCAAAGGACGTATCTACAAAAATGGGTTGGTGATGACTGAGGAGATTACAACGTATGTTCCTCCCCAAGAGGATCACAAATATTGAAAAAAGGCACATGTAATCTGCTATCGTCTCGCATTTGAGCTGACGTTGGGTAATTTTTCATGACTGGTGGCGGATTCACGGTGAATCATAATACTTACATATGTGAAAGGACAAAGTAAACACTCATTTCAAAATTTGAATCGGTGGCTTATCAGCATTTAAACGCGATTCTGTAATTAGTAGTTTTAATGCATTTTCGGGAACAGGAAGTAGGACTGATTCTAAATGAGGTATGTACTACCCGGATGTTGGAAGTATAGTTGCCGGATATGGAAATTTGAATAATTTTTTATACGATCTGCCATTCAATAATCTTTTTGAGCGGATTAATAAAAGAAACATCAACACAGTTCAACACTAGCTATAAGGTCGCTAGACTGGATTCTGCGGTTGGGCTTTGCATCGGTGCTAAAAGAACTGTCCACAAATTCAACCAATTCGTCTGTAAGGGTGGAGGTTGATGCCACGAATGAAGCGAGTAAGGAAACAGATTCCAGCTCAAGTTTTGGGATGGATGCACGTGTTGGTCATATCAGGGTTTGGCTCACCAACTTAGATCCCAGCCTCATGCTATCTCCTTATGGCTTAATTGAAGTTATTGAGCTGATTCATCAAGATACGGATGGAATGATATTGACCCAAGATTTTTGGAATACACGTTTTTCCCTTTTTGCTGCATTTATTTGTAAGGCTGAAAACTCATGGGTTCGATCGATCCACCCAGCCACAACTAAAACTCTGAATATTATATTAATGGAGATTTTTTAAAATATTAGGTAGGAAACGTTGATTATCACATTATGATGAGACCTCCACTCGTCGTGTTTAGCATATTCTTTATTACTGTCGCGTCACCATTGTCATCAATGATATTGTGGTGATTCGTCGTCGCTATGTGGTGGTGGTGGCTGATGCAGAAGTACAGAAAAAAGTAAACCACTGTCATGTCAGTCATAGCCAAAACTTCATTCTCTAGGAATTAGTGATATGCATGCAAATTACTCCTGAATACCATCATCAT
>JAHZNH010001719.1:0-14984 GCA_027744355.1 Tyrannoseira gladiata | reverse complement strand
GGAAGGCATAAATCAACAAATGACATCTTGAAGGGTACGCTGGGATACGGGATCGTATCATGAAACCATGAGCTTAAAAACTTCAAGTCTGGAAGTTACTTACCCTGCCTGTCTGGCTTTAAGTTGTCTGAGGTCGGGAAGGATCTCAATGAATGAAAAGAGTTCTGGACGAAGTCAACTTCAGACGGATGAACAGATGATGTTCAGCCTAGCCAGTCGTAGAGAATCTGTAGCGGCGACAAGACTTTCCAAAGTGTGGATTTCCTCGATGAGCATACAAGGAGCTAAAATTTACAAAATAAAACTGATTCTACAACTTGTTGCTGTTGCATCGTAAAAAATCTTCATCCTTGATTTCTCCACGAATGTCAAACTCAAAATAAAACAGACCTTTGCGTAAATATTTTAAATAATTGGAGGACTTTTAAAACTTTTATTTGAAACTTACCCCCAACCCTTACTCAAGAATCGAAAGAGAATAGAGCTCAATTAAATCCAGTAAATAGACGGTTTCGCTGAGTATCACCGGAATCCTGGTGAATATTTAAATTACAATTTACAAAACGGGTTTCCAATTCTTCCAATCAACGAATTATTTACTTCCATTTACACCGAAAGCAGTTTCAATTGTTGCTGCAGAAAACAAACTTACCTTCTGTTACCTGAAAACTAGTTATCTGTGATTAATTAACTAGTTTTCAGAATTTAAGATTTTTTTCGGATAGAAAATCTAAGATGGATCAGGATTTCTTCGTATCGTCAACGCTACTAACAATGCGAAGCCTTGTACAGCACACAGCACAACAGCACTCTGCGACTGTAAGAAGGGAATTAGAGATTCTGGAGAAAATATAAATAAACCCTGATTTAGTATACATAATGTATGCATATATGCATCTGCACTACTTATTTGCGGGGCAGGATAGCACGCGTTATCTTAATCTGATTTAGAGGAAATCGAATATAAGCTTCTTTTGCTCACCTCCGTGTAAGTGTATATAAACTAACTAGCGACCAGCTGAACTCTAACCCAATCATCGCTCAGTCAGTCCTCCTCACAAGCTCGGCGGCTACCGCGCGGCGCCGCTCTCTAATCCGATCGGCGAATCAAGGACTCCAATGCAATGCTAGCCTATTGAATGGAATTGATAGATAGGATGAAGATAATATGATAATATGATAAAGATACACGATATGTACAGCTGTTTTCAAAAAAGCTAGAGACCTGTATTAGCCATTCTAGCCGTGCACCACATGCTATGAGCTTATGCGCCGCGAGTTCCCCGGGTAGAACGAATTCAAATTTTTCTTCTCTCGCACGCTTGTAAACATACCGCATGGAATTTGGCTAGTCGAGGTCTCTAGCTTTTTTGAAAACAGCTGTATATATATTCGGATGTGGTGGGGTGGGAGGACTTTGCTTCGTCGATTAGTCAGCACCACGTAAAGAAAACGAGGTAGTGTGGAATTTGAACTTCATATTGTCCGTTAGCAAAAAACAACACTGATGTCTTTGTTCCTAGCGTTCATGATTTTTTCCTAGAATGAGATGGAAGAAACACTAGAAGTCATGGTTCATCACTTCCATCAGGGAGTTATTAAAGAGTAAGAAATAATTGTTTGGAGTGTTTCGAGACAAAATTGAAGCTGAAGAGGGTGCGGGTTTGGTTTACATTGCGATGGAATTTTGTCAGAACCGACGCGACTCTTTTGATGAGATTCGAGATATGACATTATTGAATGATCTTTCTAATCCTCGTAACCTCAACGAAGAAGATAGAGATTAGAAGTTCCACTGAAGAATCCGTAAGTGTAAATTTGGTTTAGTTAGCTAAGTACGTACATTTATGAGGACGTACATCAAACGTAGAAAAAATCATGGAACTTCTGAGGTATTCGTTTCTCTTCATGAATAGAAACCATGCCGACTTACTTCAAACATGATAAAAAGCTGGAGAGTTGGGTACTCAGTTCCATGGTTTTTGCAACATTAAGTAGAATAATTGCTCGGCCATGCATTGTCCCAGAGTTGGAAAATGAGAGGGAGATCACGCAACAAAAACTTAATCCTTATTTTTCTCGAAGGGGTTGACTTTCGGCTTCTCATGTTATTACTGGAGAAAAGGATGCACATTGCCCCATCGAAAGTGTGCGTTAGCTTGGTGCGGCACTCACGTTGAAGAAAATCCTTTAGATGTCAAATGCAGAGAATCGAATGCGATAAAAAAATTCTTCGCATGAAGTAAGTTAGTGCTTTTATATGAACTACATCAGGCTTGGAATGAAAATCCATTCTAGTTCCAGAACGGAGATTTATTTTAAGAGTGCAAATTTTTTTCAGTTCTTCATGGACGGTAAACTTCATTCATGAAAACTAAAAACAAAAATCATCCACACATGAGAACAGGGAATGCAATCTACATCTATGGTTGTGCGAGAAAGAGGTTTACAAACATTGAATGACATGTTGTGATTGAGTAAATTCAAGCAAGTAAAGCCATCTCAGAAGTGAGGATCTCATTGTTATTGTTGCTCTTAAAAAAGAGTGAGAATCGAAGAGCGTTAATTTGGCGGATGAAATTGAAAATATTAAGTACGCATTTCAAGGCCGATGCAATGAAGTGAGAAAAGTATCAAGTATAAATTCTATTGCATGAAAGCAGTTGCGGCTTTCGATTCCAATTATGCGATCGCCGTCCGACGTTCTTCAAATGTAGGTTAGTCGTGTGATCGTTCCCCTTCCACATGTTCTCCTCAATGAATGCTTACATCCCCAGTTTACAAAATAACTTCGAATATTTTGTAAATCAGTCATGCCCAAAATATGTAAGCAAACTCGAGAGATTTGTAAATATTCGTTTTTCATCCCTTAATAGAATATATTTACACTAATAAATTGGGAACAAGTGAGCAGCAATTGAGTATTCACTCAAAGTAAGTAAATATTTTTGTGGGCTGATTATGGTTAGCAGTAATTATGCGAAATGGAAATATTTACCCATGAAAATTATCCGAAGAATGGTTTTGATTGTGAGAAGAAGTGTGAAAATTTGCCGGTTTTGGGGCACACTGATACTGTTTTGTGATGCTTTAAACCATACATTTCTCGACTTTCAAGAACATTTTTTTCTGGAATAAGATGGATATCGACCCCTTTATGTTTTGGAAATATGACTACGAAGAAAAGAATTCGAAGAAGAAAGTTCGAAAAGGTAATAGAATCAATTGTATTTCAAAAGCAGTGAATTTATTTTGATTATTTGGTATATTTATGTGGTAGGTGAACATTTGAACAAAATTTCTGGTCTAACATTATGTCAACTCAGTTTTTATATATTGAACATCGCTTAAATTAATTACTATACTTAACTAACTTCTCATATCCGCATGAATGAAAACCTTTAAAGTGATCCTGGAAAATACCTGATTGTTAACTTCTAGTGGGCTCATCATCGCCAATACCAATTTGATTTGAGATATTTGATTAATTTACGAAGAATTCGTCACCAATACAACTTCCTATACTACGCTATTTATGCTATGATGATGAAGTTTGGAAATCGGAATTTGACAAAAAATTTATTTTAAATACTTTTTTGTATCCTGGATAATTTGCAAGTGAACTTTAGATTGCGAAAAAGCAGGGTATTAACATTCTGTTTCGTCCACTGTTAAGAATAATTACCTGTCATATTAAATGCAGATACATTAAAGTAAGTACATCTACACAAATTTAACAAAACTTCAGCTAATCTATTCTTAAATTAAAGAGTGCAGCTCATCCTAATATTTAATATTTAAGTGGTTTCTCGTATACACAAATAATACAGTTGATAATTAATCTTAATATATGCAATCACATCCGTACTGAATGAAGTAAGTGATTTGCTTTCGAAATGCCTCGAAATTGTTATTATAACTACGTACAATTTTTTTCGACATTCGGACTTGAGTATTTTCTGGTCTGGTCAAGCTTTTTACTATTAGCTTACCTAACTATTAATGTGAAACATTTTTCTTCATTTCCATTGACCCTTGCTGATCCACAGCAGTTGTCACAGTAAAATTAAGCAGTAAAGTATGAACATAAAAATATAAACTAAAATGGATGCATGAGTTCATCATTCGTATAAGTAGGTACTTACGTATTTCTATTATGGCTTACCAAATACAACGCAAACTTTTTTTACATCGAGAAATTTGAAAATTTACCTGTGATTTGAAAAAAATTCCCCTTCGGTTTAAAGCTTAGTGTCAGTTGGCCAATAGCTATGATAGTGATGCATTTGAGAGGAGGCGCAGGAGCTTCCGTACGCAGCAGCACTTCCAGGACCAGCCAGACCTCCACCGACTTGATTGTACGGATGAGAAACCATCGAAGAAAGTTGGGGTGTCTGAACACTTGGAAATGGGTTCTGAAGCTGAAAAAAATTCATTTAAAAAATACACATTTAGCATACAAGCAGGCAAGCGAAACCTCAACATTCTTCAATTTTCCAGAAAAGCAATGACTACTATGAATTACTGTACTGTAAATATCATTTGAGCCTTCTTTGCGTATCGTACTGTACTCGAGAAAGTGCTAATTTAAGCCTTGCCTCCGCAGCTGTACCGTATAAATCACTGGACCTAATTTATCTCTATCAGCGATGCCAAATCACGAACAACTCGAGTGAAAAATTGCACAGCGACAAAAGAAGCAAAGAAAATGTATATGTATCTGGGAGATGAACTTTTCGGGAGAGATGAAATTTTCCAATATAATCTTCATACCTACCTAGGAAAATATCAATTTACGGTAATTAGCAAGGAGACTTACTTGACACATTTGTGGATACGTAGGTAATCCTTGAGGGGTTGGTAATGAGGTGCGGCTAACAGAGCCCGCTGAAGGACCGAAGCTGAATTGGGTGGTTGTTTGCATAGCCGCCGACAAACCCCACGGGTTGGAGCTGAGGGAAAATTAAATGAAGGATTACAGGCTTTATAATACTTTTTAGTGTTTTTTCAACAAACAGATACATTGTATTAAAGCGGTGGATCACACAAACCCCTTCTTCCCTTTCGTGAGTACTGTATTCCGACAGGAAAAACTGGGGCTGCAAAGTTTTGCCACAAAATGGAGAAAAAATTTAGTTAGCTCACTGTTACTTTTGTTGCTTGAAGCTTAGGCAAGAGAGAAAAAAACGTGAATTCGTTAAGCTTTTTTTTCATGGAGGAGGTAAGATAACGAGCAACAAGCCTTACTGCGTACGACATGGCAAAGAAGAAACAACATTTTCCCCGTCTCACGTTACTTCCACGGCAAAAAGGAATTCTCATCTGAACTCGCTTAAAAATTCGAGCAGCCTCTGGGCGAGATGAAACTGCACGGTTAGTTGTAGCTTGTCGTCAGAAGAAAAAAAGGGGAAATAGAGACAGCCCATTTGCTTGTTATCATTTTACGCTCAATTAGCCAAGTCAACAAGAATGTCTTTCATCCTCATTATTTACAAATCGTACGGGCAGAACGCGCCACCCAATCCCTTAATTTTTTTGTTTGCAGAATAAGTATTACATTGTACGCGCACGGGCGATGTAATGTGAGAATAAAAAAAGGAGGAGAAGCCCTGACATTGCCCGTGAAATTGATACGACGGCAAACTGTTATTATTTTGCCTGGAGGAAGGAAGAGCAACACGGTACCTAAGTCGGGATTGAATACATAAGTAGCGCTACTGCTATCCACGTGAAATTGAGATCATCGAGATTCGTTTCCTTGTCATTGAATCCTTCGAGTTATTAATCATGATACCTTGAGGTACTGCCACTAATCGTAAGTATGATTTGATGGCAAAGGATTTTTTGCACCCATTCCAGAGCAGTATGGTGGGTAAAAGGAAGCCTTGATCGCGACAATTCTTCGGGTGCCGGCCAACTTTGGAATGGAGTGGGTAGTCCTAGTATTGAATGTGAACAATGCATGCGGATGGCGGATAATCGCCAAAAAGCAATAATGTTGCCCATCTAAAGAACGAGAATAGCAAAGTTTATCAAGTTGACCCCAGTAGTAGTTACTTGGCAATTATTATTCAATCATGATTCTGTCAAGCCAGCAATATGATTACAATGGCACCACATTTATGACCGCATAAGTCTGTGATGTGACACACTAACGCGTTTTTTAATTGAGTGAGGTGACATAACATAACTTAATTTGTGATTGGCGAGGTCGATGTATTGACAAAAATTGTTGGTGCATTACATGGACGAAATTCTTGACGCTTTTACGCAGCTTTATGGTCTATTTTCGGTGGATGTCATTTTAAGTTGGAGCATTAAGCAATTCCAGAATCCAAAGGATTGCACGTTTTGCACTAAAAACTGACAGAGTAAGCACAAAAGGAAGCAGCGTAGTATGAGGGCAATGAGACACGCAACACTCCAAATTCCATGCGGAGTCCTCTCCTGATTTTTAGTACGTGCCAAAGAATTTGTAGCAGTAGCATCAGTGTGGGTACAAGAATTCCACCCTCTGTTGACCCCAAAAAGCTTTTTTGTACGGGAAGCAGCAAGCTCAGCAGTAGGAGATGGTTTATCACTCAAACCAAGCAAGCGAGCGAGATTAAGTCTTAAAATGAATCACCTTGCGTATGTCGGTGCTGAAATTAAGTTCCTTGAAAACGAGCTGTAGATCCTCGGATCGAGATAGGATTTTGGGTAAGGACTTGTCTTGAACTGGCGATTCTTCATCCGTTTCCGTCTCCTGTAGTTGCCGTGCTCAAACATATCCCCGCATTCTGGGGCTATTTGAGAATAAACGAAACACGTTGATTATAATAATGTCAATGTTTTATATAAGGTATTTATTTTATGGCGTTTTAAAAAATTGAAGTTAAAAGGGAATATGACAATACGCAGTGTTTAATATGCTTCAAGCATCAGATCCAAGTTTATTCACTTATTTACTTGATTTAGCAAAAGGTTGGGATGCCGCCTCGAGAAAAAAAAACAACTTCATACATTTCCACACATCCTATCTTATCCAACTCATTTGTGAATGTCATTTTAATGGTTTCATCCGCTCAATACTAACTTTTACTGTGAAATATTCACATACTTGGAGGAGAGATTAAAGGGCGCTGGATGTTGTATAAGCGTCAGATCAACGGCGTCATCAAAAAGTGCAATTGAGGGGGAAATTACTGTCTCATGACAACCTAATAGGATGAGGAAAATCGAGCAAAACATGATTTTCATCTACTAGGAATTCTATTGCGTAGCCTGTGTAGGAGGATAGAAGGAGTTCATAAACTATGTTGCTTGTTCTTTGAGTAAAAATGCGTATTTAGTGGCAGCTTGAGCATATATGTATTTCCAGCAAAAAAAGAGATTTTAATGAGTCACTTTTTGCTGCTCCTTTTTCCCCGCCGTAAAAGTTGGAGAAAGGTGTTGAAATGTTTACAGTGCCATAAAATGAGTTTATTTTGGTTACGGAATGAGGCTAACATTATCACTATCATCAACGGGCAAGCCATTTGGCACTTTAGGGAAGCTTGGATAATGACATCATAAATTAGGTTTCAAATGCTCCTCCATACTCCCCCACCTTCTTTATATTGATAGAGGGATGGCTCATGATTCTCAACTAGTTTTATTTGTCGCAGCGAAAAAATAAAAAGAGAGGCATGATTAATTCTGGATCTCTACAGTTTTACTCCCTATGTATCGCCTAAATACCGGGAATGACACTATGCACACAAGAATTCCAAACCAAAACCCTTTTTAGCCCAGAATTTATAAACCTCCCCGCTAAAATTTTAATGGCCTGATAAATACCTAATTAAAGCATCATACATGCATTCAATTCTCGTGAGAAACAAAATTGTTATCGCACTTACCAATCTAGTCAGGCGCTGGTTGTGCAGATTCCTCATTATTTTCACTGCCCGGTTGCTTCTGAGAGTTGCCACTGGTTGAGGATTTGCTAGTGGTACTTTTGGTTGTCTTATCAGAGCTATTCCGATGAGACTTGCTTACTCCACCACTGGAAGGAACTGGTGAGATGCTGATGGTGAGTTTGCTCGTGTTTGTGTCCCCCTCGCCCGCGTCATCATGTTGAGATGCAGATGAGAGGTTCTCACTTTTGCAGCTGGAGCCACCAGAAAGATGCTGTGATCGACTTACATTGACTCTTTGAGAAACGTGATGATGTGTTCGACTGGATGAGGGGCTTAGCAGTTCGGATGATTCTTGCTGATGAATGTTATGGTGGTGGTGTCGATCTTCTGGATCTTGTTGTGAACGAAATTGCTGATGACTCTGTTGGTGACCACCTGCCATTACAATGCCGCCGCTACTGTGATGATGAATGTTGTGGCTGCGCTGACGCTGCACATTTCCACTCGCATTCCCATTATAATGGCTATCATGCGACTGGAAGAGATTTACATACTGCTGGATTTGGCTGTGATGATTATGCTCATAGCTCGAATCTTCGTTAGATGCGGAGCGTGGACTGGAGGCGTCAGAATCGCTTCGAGGATTCCTCCCTAATCCAATCACGGATGACATGTCTACAACGCCAGTTTCAGATTTGATGTTACCTGGCGAATCGATTTCGACGTCTCCGCGCAAACTACGCGACCAGGTGGAATAAGGGAATTTGAATTTGCTCCCTGGATCGTCATTATTGTTGTTGCTGGTTCCAGTATATATTTTGCTGGCAGATAAATCTGTACTGCTGCATAAGTCCAGTAGAGTTTCTGAGGGGGTTGCGGTGGGGGTCAAGGAATGTGACGTGTTGTTAGAGCGAATTAGCTCTGATCCACGGTTAGAATCAACGGTGAGATTATCTCCGGAGCTTGAAACGATCCCCTTTTGATCTGAGGAGGACCGTGGGGCATCGTGATGAATCGGGTCTCCTTCCTCATCTTCTACATTTTCGTCCCCCAAATTATGCCCTATAACGTCTGTCTCATGGTCCTCAATAACCGCGATGTGAAGCTGGCCCTCATCCTCCCCATTTGAATCTGGATGATGAGAATGCTGATCTCCGATGGAAATTTCACCCTCCACTTGTGACTGTGATGTTGTCCCAAGTGATGACGGATAGTGTGGGGGTAAAATGCCGCCGAGATTGTGAGGGTGGTGGTGATGATGGGAATGAGTGTGATGACTGATATGGTGACCATAATGACTGGAAGTCACGGGCGTGGCTTGCGGCGCTGGGGGTGAAGACGACGCATTGTAGGTAGAACCTGTGTCTAATGAAAATACCAAAGAGGCTCCGCCAAACCGCATTTTAAAATCAACATTGCTTTTATTCGGTATGAAGCGCTCAGGGAGGAAGGGTGAGTAGGACCTGAAAATATCTTGAGAGTGAGGCAGTGGTGCTCCCACTGAAGACAGGGTAGATGTCTGGTGCAAAGGAGATGAGTTAACAGAGGCGGATGAAGAAGCATCCCCCAAAGCTCCGCCTTGACACATGAGCCCGGAGCTACCTGTTGGACTTTGTTGCTGACTCTCATGATGATGATGATGAGAAGGAGGAGGATGATTATGATGATGATGGTGGTGGTGGTGGTGGTGCGGTTGTTGTTGTTGCGGGGAATGATAATGAGACTGCAGTGGGTACTGCTGCAAATGGTCAGAGTGAAGATGAGCCGCGGTGGAAGGAGGAGGAGCTTCCATCATTGCTCGCTCACTTTTTATTGAAGGGAAGTAGGACTTCATGCACGACAGTGGCATGTTTGCGCTCATCTTTTCAATGAATGAAAAATATGGGGGAGGATTTCAATTGTTTTGGTTATAATCTGTAGTCCCTTCCGCTGCTGATGCGAAATGTGGAATGATATCCTGCAAAGATATAGACATGGAAATTATTAAAGACTTTGCTTCTTTATCTCTTTCTCTTGTAATCTGCCCAATTGTTTGCCTCTGCTTTGAACCATCCACAAGTTTATAAGAAATATTTGTATTAAATTAAATTACTGCGAGTCTCCCTTCTAAAAATACTTAATGGTGCTCTGAATCATTTTTCAAATTCCCCATAAATTTTACTAGATCCCAATTATCCATTAAATAGTTGCTATTTACTTTATTTAGTTAGTCATATGCATAATGGCGTTTAAAAAATTTGGAAAGGAAGGCAAGCTGCCCTTTTAGTGACATGGATACATGAAAGTAATTTTTTTCGTAAGATGAAAGGATTTTTAAGCGAAACTGAAACTGAGACGAACTTCGGGACACTGGAAGTATCGAACATGGAACAAAATGATACACTCTGTGTAATTGATCCTCTTTTTTTACTTTGGCCTCCCTGCTTTCGTTTTTTCCCTTCTCGCCCAGCCACCCTCTGCCTTGTTCTTCCTCTTGTGAGTGGAAGATGGGAAAATGCGAGCCACGATCGATGCAAACATTGGTTGCCACTTAACTGTAAAGGGATCCGAATCTCTAATTTTTCTTCGAGTATCTGTTTCACCGGAAAATTGACTAAAAAAAGATATTTTTCAAATGACTCCAGAGAGCATTTGGCATTTGACATGAAATCTGATGAACATTTTTTTCCCTCAGCTCCTTAATGGATAAGAGGATCGGAGGAGTTGTCATTAGATGAGGAGTTACGTAGATTTGGCTCTCCTTCACTTTTACGGAAAAGTATCCGACCATGACTCTTCTCCCAGTCTAGCCCATTAATTCCCTCTTAAAGTATCGGATATCACGAGGGTGGTACATAAAAAAGGGGAAATGCAATGTGCTTTTCTCATGAGGAGCATGCATCAACAACAACGGAGTGAAAAATAGTTTAATGCACATGCAACACAAAATTAACATTCTTATTGTTTAAGTATTTCATGCTTTGCTCAAAGTTAGAAAAATTAGTTAAGTACGTTCGGGTAAAGGTTTATTTTGAAGGATTAAAAAATCATGCGAAAATATAAATAAATTAGTTTGTTTGTTTGGCACCACAAGTTATTCATTAGTTTGAAATTCGTTTGGAAATGATGAATTCCCATTTAATACGCTCGTGAGTTTATTCCGAAGTGCTGCTGCTTACGCTAGGATCCTGGATGGCCATGGTCTCATCAAGCGCGAGCCTTATCTGACGGCTGATTTCTCGCAGGGTGTGGATATGATTCTCAAGTATTTCTTCAAGATCGATTGGCCCAGTCTGTGAATCGGCTGCGGCTACGACAACAGTATGCGGATCCTCTTCTTCTTCCTCCATGTCCTCGTCGTCGTCATCATCTTCCTCCTCGTCATCATCATTATCGCTCTCGCGGTCCATCTCATTCTCAGCTAAGGCCTCCGCTTCATTTCTGATGATATCATTGTTCTGAGTGGTAATAGCCAAGCCAATTATTAAAAAAGTGCGAACAAATTAAGCTAACAGAAAGATTCAGAGTGATCTAGAGAATCAATATTTTCCAATTAATTACATACATAAATAATACGTATTAAGCATATAAAAGCAGTGAAAGGAAATTTTTAACAAAAACTGAACAAATTGAGTAGTCTGCACATGGCATCGAAGGAAATTCCGTACGTGTTTGTGTTATTACGGTTACGGTGAGTTTGATTTGATTTTATTTGCTTCGAGGTTAGTCAATGAAGATGGCATGGAGGTTCTTTATGCTGATAACTTTATGGGAAGTTTTTTGTCTTGGGCATAGGCATTAGAAAAAACGCACGTTCGGCGTTTACCGCACATGTATAAATAAGTACTTTCGTAGGCGTGATCACGGGAATGCTATTTACAAATGCATGGCTACAGGTTAACTAACCTACATACGTAGACATTGATTTGACGAAAATAACTTACTCCTCCGTTGTTATTCATCCCACTTCAAGTGACTCAACCACTTTTTCGACAAATATTTGACCACGGATGGTTTCCTTGGACTATGGCAGTTAATTCCTAAAGAATGGGGAAGAAGCAAATATCAAAATGATTTCAAAGCCAAAATATTTCTAATGAAATGTTCTTGAACGTATACATATGAGCCTGGAATTTGCACTGCTACAGAAAAATCCAACTATTTAGAGTAGGAATGGTATCCGACCGCACTAGTGAGGAGAGCTAATGAAATGACAAATGAATTGCAAAATACTGTGTTCGCAACTGCTATTGCAAGAGTTTCTAAGACAATAGACAATGAAGTAATTCGTGTGAAGGAATTCGAGTTTCAAAAAGTAAACTTTACGGGCTCGAGGTTTACTTTGCAATATCACCTATTGTGTCTCAAGGTTAAGAAAAGGGAAAACGAATGATGAGCAAGAGAGATTTCAGCTATTTAAATATTTATGTACCTACTTTAAAACTCCGATTCGGGAAAGTAGTCACCAAAAAAATGTATTTTAAGCCACCAGTTTTGCAATTATGAGATTGAGTATGGCCTTGAAGAGAGAGGAATTCTCTCATTATAACAAAATGATCAGATAATGGAGAAGTATCCATTCTACTTATGTATTATAGGTGGTTGATAAGATGGTAATAAGTAGAAAATATTTCCCCATAAATTCATGCGAATAGGATTAATTGATTTCGCATTCCTGTTTTGTAATGAATCAATATCAACATTTTTTTCGCTTTTGTCCTCTGAGTATAGAGAAACTTACGCTGAAGGAGGTTTGCGCAATTCCTGCAATTTATTAGGCTGCCGCTGTCTAAACAATGCGTGGTATAGTTCATAAAATAATATTTACCCCATAAAACTTGTAAACAAAAAGAAATTAAAAGCCACACTTCATACGAAGCCAGGAGCACTGAACACTGAATACAGAGACGGGCCAAAGTGGAAGGCGATGACAAAAAATATGAGCGGATTGTGGAAGGCTAGTAGAAATGATCGTTACCTGTCATTTCGGTGGTGGAGCAATCGCATTACAACACTGCATTCGACTATTGTCTGAAGGTTTCTCGAGGTCGTTTTCCAATACTTTCTATTGCAAAAATGTAATCACTACAGTTACAATCGTTCATTGACAAACTGCAAAGATCATCAGAATCAACATGCTCCTTCCCTTTGTCCCCATAATATATTGGCCTGCACCAACGAGAATTCGCGGGGACATTTGAGAATTTTTTCACAGGAAATTCACCACCACTGCACCCTGAAAAACCGACACTGCACGTGCATCACCACCAATATTTGTACTAAGAACTTGCTCGAAGAACATTCGTCTAAATTACTCAATGCTCGTTGCTTAATTAATGTCGATCGAATACTAATTTGTAAATAAACGGACACAATAGCTTAACAAGTGGTACTCATTTCGTCGTCGTTATCGTGAAATCGCGTTTAGTACAATCGGTAAATCATGGCTACAATTTTTCTGGTTATAGCGATGACATTGAATCGGCTGGAGTAAATTTTTCATTATAGGAAATAAAACCATGACACATTAGGTATGCAATAATTTTTTAACTGACAAGGGCATTTTGGATATGTTTCTCACTTTGCCCCAATGTGCTAGAAAGTCCAAAAAATGAAACACTGTCGCTTAAAATGACAAACATAACTTCACACAATGCTTTCCATGAATGAGATGCAATGATTTTCTGTTGTTTTTATTCTATGGTCCTAATGATTTGAAGCACCACCAAGCACAAGCCTCGCCATGAGCTCTGTTTCCTTGGAGAGTTCGACCAAAGATTGAGTATCAGTCGACTTTGAACCCCCTAACGCAACATTTTGTTCTTAACCGTGCGTTAGATTCGTAAAAAAAGGAGCGAGTATCTCACTACTCTCAAAACTTTGTCTTGTGGAACTACTAGATTGCTCTCTTTTGTGCATTCCACGTTATTGGGTGGTGAGTTGATACATTTAGGCAAACAACTTCCGATCCTTTCACTCAACAAACTCAAAGGGAGTTTGTACACATGTCTCTTTTTTCGGATGATCAACCCTATATCGCTCAACCGTGCAAAAGGAGGAAGGATTAGGAACATAAACGATCGAGCGTTTTTTGTGGTGCTTCTCGTTGTAAAATGAAAAGGAGGCGTGTCTTTGAAATAAAAAACCGATGCGACGACGACGACGGTCAAATTGCTACTTTGTTGTAGGAATCTTTGCAAGATTGATATTGACTCTGGAGTGGAGTAGTGCAAAATGCTGCGTACTCCACGGCTATGTGTATATCTGTGTTTGAATGAACATGCCACGTATTGTCGAATACCCGCCTTAGAGGGGAATAATTTTTATCTGGAAGCATCTCTTCGCATGGTTTGACAAATTAGGGACCTTGTCACAGTCGAATAATATTTTGACCTAAGTTTTAAACAAAGGAATGACGAGGACATGATTTTATTATGATAAAAAAATTTGATGGCATGGACCACGTAATGCAGCGAACATGTCCGCACGAGTAAGCTTTCGAAGTTAAAGAATCTTCTTTGACAACGTACTTACTGATGTTTCAAAGTACAAAAATGAAATTATTCAAGTATGTATTCGTGATTGGAAAGCAAATTGCAGTGTGTGGATTATTATATTGCTGACTTTGATTTTTAAGTTTAATGTCATTGGGTAAGTAAATATGTAATTATCGTACACTTTTACTCGTCTACATGTCTTATGTCTCCAATTTAAATTCCTACATAGTATCTAACAATAAAGCATCCATATACAGAGCAAGATGATAGGACAGAATAACAGCCAATTCCCGGACCAATTTGTCTTGGGTTCGTAATAGAAAGTTAACGCACAAGTAAACAATTCAGTATTTCACATTACCCCATGGTTTTTCAAGTATGTATAATGATTGCAGCAGCAGTGGAATAAATAGCTACTTTTAGAAAAGTTACCTAGCTTATTCATAAAAAGATTCCATCATTTCATAAAAAAAAGATTGCAATGTTGTTGCAATACAATTAACAAAATAGAAACTACATTTTAAATAAACTAAAAGGGAACACGAAAAAAACTGAAGTGCAAGTTTACTGTAGCGCTTAGGTCAAGGATAAGTTGACTTCTTCGACAGTGGCTTCTATGATACTCGTA
>JAHZNH010001718.1:0-10578 GCA_027744355.1 Tyrannoseira gladiata | reverse complement strand
TCACTCAAAACGTGAATGTGTCATGCGAGCGAGTGTTTTTAAGAACCTATCGTATAGTAATCATCATTCCCTCCGAACCGTGTTGCATGTTTCAAGGTTAGACTAGGTCTGCTGGACTTGATTGAATTCGTTTTTTCCCAAGTGCGTTTTTTACTTTTCATTCGCTTAATCGAAGTAATCCAACCAAGGGGCGAGTATAAGTGAGGGTGGCTAGAAGACGTTTGCTTGTCATGATATGAAGTGGAAAAAAATTGGCAGAAAATCGTCGAACTTTTTAATTCTATTGTTTGGTGATAGTCGTGTCTCCTCGTCGTCGTGGTAGTCATTCGCTGAAATCACAGCCCTAGTTCAGTTCCAACCATGAGCAAGGAAGTCGCATGAGGCAGGAGGATTCTACCATGTAGTTGGAAAAAATTCACAATGCCGTACTTTATTTAATATCATTATTATCCTTATTCCCTCTTTGCCCTTCCAATTGGCCGAAATGAATATGTAATAATAATGTCTTTATGTAGGAACAACAACAAGCAGGGCTCAGAGAGGAGGGTTGGATGTTGGATTCAATCTTTCATTCAGGGAACTACTAATTTTTCCCTCCTTAAAAGGCTTTGTTCAGCCCTAATGTAATTACCAATTCTCGTATTTATTAAGTCCAAAGTAAAGTGCTTCGTTTGGGGAGACCTCCGCGAGCATTTGTATTCAATTGATGCTGATTAAATTCATGACCGAGAGGCAAAGAACTTCCAAGTAAAGCTGATGAAAGTAAAAATACTTAATGGGGAAATATGAAGCATTAAACATATGTACGTTTACACGTGTATTGTTGTAAACATGAACAATGAAATAATAATGATGATGATGATAAGTATGTGAAATCGGTTTATGGAATGGAATGAAAGGCTGAAGATTGCTCTTAAATTTTACATCCCATTAAAATTATTGTCGTAGAACTCACATTACTGATGATGTTGCTGATACTTCCGATCCCTTATTATTATTATTATTATTATTAGTATTGTTGTTGCTTACTTACTTACTACTTATTATTATTATTATTCCTATTTCCTTAATGAATAGTATTTTTCCACAATGTTCTTTACTGACACGAGTTTATACTTTGTAGTTCCTTCTTGTCCCTGCTTACGTCTTTCGCTTAAGAGGAAAATCGGATGAAAATGGTCGCACAAGTAGGAATTGAAATGGAGAAAATAGATAATAGGACGTAATGCCAAAAAACAGACTGCTTCTGCTTCTCTGCTTCCTCTTCGTCTCTCCCCTTTTGTCCCATTATCAAAATTAATAAAATGCTTTATTAGCTTCCCATGATAGAATACTATTTTTTAGGTGATTGCTTTCATAATGTAATAATCTGGGAAATGCGTTTCACAGGAAAATTGATTTTGTTTGTCTCCTTCTGGTTTTACAGGAAGTGTGGAAGAATCGGTGTAGTCACACTGCGCTCAGTGCCCTGACACAAGATGAGTGCTTCTGCCCATGGCGGTCTGCTCCTGATTCTTGTGTTTGTTCTGTGCAATCTCGTTCCGCTGGAATATGCTGAAGGTGAGTGAAAACACTAAAGCTATTACTTACTTACTTACTTTATCTTGTAGCAGGAGAAGCAGCACCAGCACCATCACTACCATCATCATCACATTATTGGATGATGATCAAGAGGAAAAGCTCTTTAGAGCCAAAGCACTTCCACGGACGAAAACTTTTTACGACGAGCTCAATTCACTCATAAAACCTCCTAATAATTTTACGTTATGTACTCAAAAGAGAGAATGGAATGGATGGATGGAAAAGTTGTTTTTCTGGCTCGTTCCTCCATTTCCTGTTACCCCTGCGAAATAGTACTTAATACGTCTGTATTGTCTTCCACCAACTCGCAGTGTCTAAAATATTATTATATTTCATCAACTCAATTGAGTTTTCTTTCTCATAATTCCCTAAAAAGACACACATTTGTACCACTCCCATGCAACAATTTCCCTCTTTCTTCTGTTTATAGGAAAGTATTAAATTACTTAATTGCTATCGCACTTTCCCCACCGACAACTTTCAAAGAATGTTGTAGTTTCTGAGCCGTAGTTTTCTAAACGAGGCTTTAAGTGCCTCATGCGAATTTCCCTGATTTTGTGTGAGTAATTGTCATCTTCAAGATCGTTTCTTGGAGATGAAAGCTCGAGAGGTTTTCAAGGAACCCTAACATATTGAATAGGCAGCTTTTTATGTCGTGTCTGGAATAGGCCAAGGAGAAGAGCGTTTCCACGTATTTGTAAATACTTAAGTACGCCTTGTAAACTTTCCTTCGCCTGATTCTCAATGACAATTTCCCTTTCACGAATATGCGACGCAATAGATGCCATACACCACGTAATTTCAATCCATATGTTCGCTATCCTACATAAGGGCTTCTTAGAAGTTATCCAATCATTAACATTTCTCAGTCTACCTAATTTATAATTGTTCAGGGTTCAAGGGTTTCTCAGAACCATAGTTGTTATGGAACTAAACTCTCGAAAAGTTAAAGCTTATCTATTCCTAGATGCAACTTGGAATTTGCAAAACTTGTTTATTAAAAATAGCATACTTAATAATTCAAGATCTAGAGTGTGTAGAATTTGAATTAGATTCCATTATTTTCCATCATGCAGGTGAAAAAAAATACACGAGTAATAATCATTATAATATTCAACCCTCTCATATAAATCGTAATGAATAGGAGGATCACAATTTTTTTGCGTAGGCAGAAAATGTTCTTGTAATTGTGAGGTTATTTCCTTGTAATGGTCCTCGCATTTAGCATAGAGAGAACTTAATGACGAGCTGTCATATATAATATTTGGTTGCCGCATCTTCGAAGCGTTTGCAGGTTTATTATTATCATCGTCTCCCCTTAGAATTTATTGGCTACACGGAAGCAAGTGTTTTATTGACACCAGAGAACCTGTTTTTATGCAACGGAATGCCAGTATATATATACGTACTTACTTAATTCTAAATCTGAAATTCTCTAATGGTGGATCATATATGATGAATTATGCATTGCATACATATTGCATCGCGGAAAATGGCATTCCATTCCTTCCAAAAAGTGTATATTATTTTTGATAACGAACGCCTTCTCATGATTACTTTTTGAAACGAACAAAAAATGGCAGAATGGACCACGAAATGGGAAATTTATAAAGCGCGTGTTAGATATTCGATCCTGCTATCAAAAACTCTCCATCCGGTTTTGTGATTGGTTGATCTCTTTGAGAGAAAAGCGTGGGGGTAAGAATTTGAGAAGTGTAATATGTATACTTTTTTGGTGAAGGATGTGAATGACAACTGCTTCAAGTCTAACAAGAGTTTGAGCCGTAGACAATGACTAGGTACGGACTATGTATATAATGATTGTTTTTACGGTTATGGCTGTTGGCTGGCTGGCGGAGCTATTTTCTTGCATTTCAATTTTCACAGACCTTTCTTTGCACACGGGTGAAATAAATAAAGGGTGGTTACTTTTATTGAGATACATATTAGGTAGTTTGCAGTCTGCCATAAGTGAAGTGGAGTTGTGTTAATTCCTCTCTAAATTTTCATATTCCATGTCAGGCAATGCAATGAGTGCAGTTAATAGACGCAGATTTTTTTTTGGTGAGAACGTCAGCTTCTACAACAAGTGTAAACGAGGCATAAAGCTGTCACTGCAATCGGTGTGCTGACTTCACCTCATTATCTCAATACCTTGTTAATAATGTTGTTGAGTGTGATGGCATTGCATTATTACTGCAATGGAGAAAACATTTACCTATGCAGAAATGAACTCTCTGATATGTATTTATGTAGTTAAGTATTTTACTTCCCAATTTAAAACGAGTGCAGAGCGTGAGGATGAGTTTGACATTCGCTTTCTCAGGTTCTCAGAAGAAATTGTGGAAGATTTAAAGCCATATTGTCAAAATCAGTCGTAATAGAAGTAGCAGCTCCGCGCTGGTACGAACTGTGAGTGAGTAAGAAAATGAGAAGGTTGAAACAGGAATTGAGTCCTGCTTGTTTGAATTTCAAAACGCAATCAAAAAAGCCAAGCCTTTTTTCCACCATGAACTTTTTGATTAAAGACGTAAAATACTTTATTTGAGTTTTAAAATAGGGGGATGGAGACACGCGTATTATGATACTCACTGAAGGTATAAAACATGTAAAAAATGTTGTTTTATTTTTATATGTTTGAACTAACCAGTTCATCAAGAAAAAAATAGATGCTTCTTGACTTGTTACGCATGCTTTCATTCTGCGAGAAAAAATTACATTTTCCGTTTATCCATTTTTTTCATGTCGTATTTTACAGACTGGCATTGAAATCTTTTGTGATGTCTGATGTCTCTGTTTAGGAGAACAGCGACAGCTTTTATGAGGATTGCTTTGACAATGAGTGACATCACTGCAGTATTTATAAAGCTGAAGTTTTTCAATCCCTTGTGAAGAAGAAGAAGTTGCATGCAAGACGAATAAAAAACTTCTTTCAGTATTTTTCAAACGTAAAGTCTCTAATTATTGCGAAAAAAAACATGACATATTGTAGGAAAATCCTGGCAGTTGGGATTTTATAATACTTACTTGCTCGCACATGCTGCTGCAGCGCATCACATCGCATGCAGCTTAATCCAGTCATGATAATTTAATTTATTCATAATCATTTCCATTCCCATCCCTCGCCTTGTACGTGGCGATATATAAAAGTGGGAAATGATATGATACGAAGACAAGGCCAATTTTTTTTTTCTGAAGAGGAAAGGAACGTTTCGTGGCTCATTTACAAGTGTTCTTTTGTAGTAGGTCTCCTTAATTAAATATGATATCTGGGCAAATGTTTTCCGTACCTTGATGGTGGTGGCGATGATAATGATTACTTGATAATATATTTATCATGGACTATCGCTGAATTGAATGAAGAAGACTAATGATTTAGTTTGTGGTCTTTTTTCCCATATTTTATTGGATGGTTCGTTAAGTGTCGTTTTGCATATGGGTTTTGTAGTTTGAAGTTGAAGGCGACGATGTAAGCCTAAGTGGCCAAGACGGACGGAGTCTGAGTCTGAGTAGTAAGATGTGTCGAGCCATCACGTCAACTAACTCAAGGCTATAAATAAAAGTAGGTAGTATTGGTGTGGTGGTGATATCAAAAGGGGAAAAATTTGTAATGGTCTTTTCGATTAATGGTCATCATCATCTGCGCGAGGGTTTTGGTTAGTTGGTCAGCAGACATAAGAAGGGCCTCAGAAAAAGGAACAGAAATGATGTCATGTGTGGCACCATTAGCACAAAGTATGCCTTGTAGCCATCAGCGAGCGAGAGAAAAAAAGAGTAGCAATGGCAAATGCACTTTTGCGTTGATAGCTAATCATACAAAGTCGTGCAGTAAACAAATATCTAGAGGGGATTTTCAGATTTTAAGCGTGTCAACTCATCATCTTCAAGGTTTTTATTCTTCAATGGCTTTTCATTTTTCTTATCTTTTTTTCATCATTTCACCCTCTGCTTGTCTTGATTTTTTTACTGAAATGAAAACGTGCAATCGGACTCACTCTAGGATTGAAACCTTCAATTGAAAATGTAGACGCGAGTATGGATACTACTGTGTTAGTTATATGCACTAGCTTACTTATATATCAGGGATCCATCTTATCCCTGCATTATTTTTTTAGATTGCATGTGAGGCGATTTTCGTGCCTAGGCCAAATTGTCATAATAATAATAAGCCATCGAATATCTATCCGTACCTATCTACTACGGTAAGAAAAACCTCCAAAAGGAACGTGCATAAATTTCAGACTATTCCCGAGGTTCTTCTAACTTCACTATCATCTCCATCATGCGAAACGAGACGGTTATGCATTTGATGTTGAAATTGGTTAACCTAAAAGTAGCAATTTCTTTAGCAAAGTAGAAACTGAACATCCGCGAAAGTTATTTGAAAAAATGGAAGAATTTCGTTTGAATCTGAAACTTGCACGGGGACCTTCTTGAATTAGCTTCTATTTACTTTCTTAAGTACAATATCGTACCGCGCTCTAGGTGTGGGCATTGAAATGTGGCAGAATAGTTTCACGATTTTGATAAGAATCTGAGATGTCATTCTTTGTATCTTTGCGTTGTTCCCCACAATTTATTTCGTTGGCGAAATAAAACATGCGGTTCAATTCTATTACTCCACATTTTTCAGTGGATTGGATTGGGTTGGTCAGTTTATGATTCCGAAGAATTTCGTAGGAATTTTGGGTAATTGTGGCATGACGACTTCAAGATAGAAGAAATGCGATTGCATTGGTAACTGAACCGACAATCATGAATATAATTTTTTCGTGTCGACCTCAACGAAAACAAACCGTGCGGTTATTTTGTTTTCCACCCGGTTAAGTTTCTTCACCCACTTCGTGGTCTACTACGGTAGTGGTAGTATGGAGTAGTAAGCCGTCATATCTATAGCCATCATCATCATCATGGTGATCATGTAAAAGTTTTTTTTGCATAGAAGAGAAAAAACAACCTCACACAAAAAAATGGATAGGACAGTGTATCTGACCGATGAAGATAATGATACGGTGCACCTATAATACCGTGTATGATCGGAAGCGGCGTACTAATAAATGGCTAGAGTGTTTTATGCCATAATCTTTGGTCTCAAGGAGGAAGATCAAGATTTGAAATCATAATTGAAGGTTTGCATTGCATGGATTTCTCTTTCGCTGAAGAAAAAGATCATCTACTTAATTCGTCTGGATAGAATTGTAGGTAAGGACGCAGCAGAGAAAAAAATGTATGTCTGGCCTGCCTGTCGTGATCTCCTCTCTGCCTTCTCTGGTCTCTTGTTTCTGGTGGTGGAGTTGCCTTAGGTCTGGCTTGTTGCATAGGAGATTACATTGAGCAATTTAGTAATGTAATGTATTATAAGTTTTAATTGAAAAGCCCCAACATGAAGACGCATTTGAGTTTGCTGGCAGATGTCGAGAGTTAATAGGCTATAATGAATCTCTTGACTTCGAAATTGAGGAATGTGAATGCATGTTGCAATTTGTTTTTGTGTCCGTAATAATAAACTTTGGTTGTAAAAGGTTATTTTTGCATTGATACCCGTTCTTTAATCAGTTTTTCGAAACAAAATACTCCCATGTAAAAACGATTGGAGACCACAAACCACCTTTTGCTTTCATGTTAATTATTAATATTTTTTCTTGAAGCATGGCACCATTCCTCGTACTCCACTACAGCATTTAGATTTTGCAAAATCGAAAATCGCAGCTCAAAGCAGTGTCTCCTTTCACCCCACTTTTAATGTGTTTCATTTGCGACACGTGGACCCATCTTGTTCTCCGAAAGGAAAAAATATTTTTGGGGGAAAAATCCTTGGAAAATAATTGAATCCCTCGATATCATGCACAGGTCGTTAATGACGATGAAAAGGGAACACATTTTTTGAAAGCTTCTAAAAACAACTCAATGTCAAAAATTTTAAGTCTTGCAGTAGTAGTATGTATCAAATTTTAATATTTCCCCTCTCGTAAATGTTTCGAGTAAGCAATTTTCCAGACATTTTATCGGCTCATGTAGTATTGATTTATTTGTTTACATAGTTCATGAATTTAATACCGTAAGGTAATATTGTCCGCCTGAAAGGGCACCTTTTCGCTTGGTTCATTTCACCAGGCCAGAGCAATAAACCATTCCACTCCTTTTGTCCTACTACTGCTCCCCAAACTACAAGACACCGGCATATTTCTCATTCTTCCTCTGTCTCTTTTTTCATTTTTGTCAATAACAAAAGCTATTTGATACCATGATTTCGAGAAGCTCGAGATATGTTTCGCTGAATACTTACTTATCCAAGCGTGGAGAATATGTGAAGGAATTTCCGTCCTTTTCTGGTGAAAAAATCCTGAAAGGGAAAATAAGTACTCCTAGGCAAGCACATTATATCTGTTTGGGGAATGGTAAAAAAAACTCCATTTGTTTAAACCAAAGAAACAGCTCCGAGTTGGAAATGTCAACTTCCGTATGTCAGATTTTTTATTCGCAGCGCCCGCGTCCAACTGCTACTTGTTAGGACTTAAAGATGTAATAAAAAACTGCCAGATTTTGTTACCTGAACTCCTCAAACAGCTACTCCTGAACTCCTAAAAAGTCTAATAATGTATATCCCAAGACTATGTACTTTTGTGGAAAGTAAGTAAGGGAGCGGTATTGGGAGAAGTCTTCTCTCTCGAATTAATTCTGCTTTCAACTGGCTCCTCTCTCCCTGGAAGAAATAGCTTCTTCCTGTGTTCATGTCTAAACAACGCTGTCTTTAATTTTAAAACTTGATTGTTTTATTGCACCTATTTAATATTCCATATACACGCAGCGAAGCAAAGAACATATTTATGTTTTGGATGACTGGTCCTCTATAGTCCCTTCTGAGCACCTTTCTTCGTCCGCCACCTAGTCAAGTCAAAATTTGGGTAGGAAATTTTTTCTGTTTTAATAAAATGAAAACTATTCTTAGCCACGTTTACGATTCTGGCGGCTTAAAAGTCTCAGGATTAAGTAGATTTGTTTTTGGATAGGCAAGCAGACTTTTTTCCCTGCAATATTCTTACAGGAGCACGACACGACCAGGTTGTCTTGTTATCATGGCATTCTCTCTTCTGTTGCATGTGGTAGGACATGATCATGATGGCATGGCATATCATAGGCAGGTGTTTCTTGGAAAAAAATCGGTTGGTTTACCATACCTCCACCACCACCAGTGCCACTCACTTGGAATGTGAGTGTGTGTGTGTGTGTTTGCCAGCGTTTTTAGGATTTGCTTAATTCCTCTGATGTGATATTATTATTACCGGGCTGTGGCTCCCCAACGATGCTAAGCCTTCTAGGTAGAAAAAAAACTTCAGCTTGTTTCTGAAAGTCCAAGGATGCAAGCGTTTCGGTTTTTATTGTCATTTTACTTCGCAACTTCTGCTGTTTTTACAAAGGCTTCCGCGAAAAAGTCCCAGCTTAAAGTTGTGGTTGCTGTGGGAAGGGAAATGATTGAATATTCTTGGGCCGTTCTTGTGAGGTGATGCTCATGATAATGATATAGTCATTTTTATGAGTGGTGAGGAGACATGAGCAGGCTGTAAAATTCATTTCGAGTTAGGCTCCCTATAATCGTACGTTCTTATACTGGGGGCTGATAAATATATTTGAATAAATGGAGAAAAAGTTTTATGGCAAACTTTGAGCGAGAGAGAAAAAAAACGGAAGATTCCTCCGATGAAGCTCCGTGTTTCCCATGCAAATCTGTCTTGAGAAAAAAAAAGTAAAATACGAGAAATCTTCCGCTGACACACTTGAATGATTTTTGGATTAAAAAAGACTCATGATTCACATTTTAAGCAAGCCTGCATTTGAATTTATGTTGGTAGAGTTGCTGGAAAGCTAGAATGTGTTCATCTTTTATGTTTTATGACTATTGTCATACGGTGTGGTGGTGGTTGCGAAAAAAAAATCATAGCATGCCAAAGTTTACAGACTGTGCCAAACACAAGTAGGTATGAGCAGATTTGTGAGTGCTGACATTGATTCTGCCACAGACTTCTCCCTCTCTCTCTCTCTCCATTTTTTTTCAAGGGATGTTCTTAGCAAACCAACTTGTAATATTTTCCTAGTGGGTGGTAATGCATCAAAAACTGTCAGGGGGAAAAATTGTCACAGCAGGGATTTCTGCTCCGACTGCTTGAACCAGGAAAAAGGCTGGGGTGATGCGGACTCTTGAAGAGTAGCTTTTCACTCAATACTCATCCTTTCTAAAGTGTTGAGAAGTTTAACGGAGAATCAAAATAATGATCGAGTGTAAGAATTGGCATGCTGCGTTTTGAAGCTTCATTGATCGGCTATTTTTATCGTCACCATGGGGCAGGAAGTCGAAACCTTTTTACGGGACTATGGGTTCACGCATTAGATTGGACTGCATAAAAATGATTTGTCTAGGACAATGTGGAATGTTTGAACGAGGTAAGAAAGTGAATTGGGCTGATCGAAACGAGGAGATAGTGTAATGTGAGAGCACAGGCATTGGGTTAGCAATGTAAATCTGTAATAAGCTCTCACTCAGAAATTTTTCATTTAACTTTTCCTGGAAGATGGTGACGAGTTATTGTACGTATCTATTGCTACTTGATGTTAAAATTATTGAGAAGTACGCGGGATTGATTTTCGAATTTCTATTTTCAGGCAAACAAACAGCATATGCCTGCGAAGGCACCGTTCTTCGCCTCGACTGTGAGCAGGGCAAAGGAAGTCCGAAGTCGATTCTGGTCCTCAACGGAACGTAAGTGCTTGGATTTTAATCGATTTTGTGAAAACTATGGATGTAAATGTAGTCCAGTGACTGGAAATGGGTGTTAGTTATGTTGTTGTTCGATAAATATTAGAGCTTACTTTTAGAGGGAGTGTGTGCCTCTTGACTTTAATTGTCTCTCTTAACTAAATTGGTTTTTGAGGATAATGTAGTTGTAAAAAGGATCATAAATATTATTTTGCAAAATGTTTCTAGTTGACCAGGCACTAAAA
>JAHZNH010001717.1:0-11142 GCA_027744355.1 Tyrannoseira gladiata | reverse complement strand
GCCAACATCTCGTTCGTACAGGTTGGTTTGGTTTGGTGGTGAAGGTAAAAGATTCTATATTTTGTAGTACGTTCCATGATCAAGGTGGTGGTGGTGAAGGGTTCAACAACAACTTTGGTGGTGAAGGTTTTTAAAGATATAGTACACACATTACGTAAACGTAAGTACATGATATATACATTTTAGCATGTTCAGAGCGGTAACAAAGACACCACAAGTTCTTCGTCACTCATTCAATGCCTTAGGTTGAGTAAGATAACATTACCTGATTAACCCTGCTTGAAGTCAAGCTCTTATTTTCGGAAGTTTTTTTCTATACTTTCTCACTGGCGAAAGTACAAGTAGCAAGAAGTTATAACGCTAGTAGCAAAGCAAGAGTAAAAAAAATCCTTTAATCGAACTGGCGTACTTTTGTGAGGGTTTGGATAAACTCAGAAAAAAACAATACGTGATGGTGGTCGTTGTGGTGGTAGCTTTTCTTTATCTAATGCAGTCAAATCATGAGTTTTGTTGTAGAGTTGTTGTAGTCCTTTCTCCCAAAATCTCGAGTGCAGATTGGGAAATGGTATTACAAAGTTTTGTGTGTGTGACCGTGTAGATGATCAACTTCTTGACCAACCTTGGAGCATCTATTCCTCATGTTTGATACACACTGAGCACAATCACGCGACTTTTGGCACCGGTCAGGATCGGGATCCCGCTGCCAGATTTCGTCCCTGGAGACTCGTAATTTCACTACAAACGATACAACTGGAAAAAACTTTTTGTGCTATCAGCGATTCATTCTGAATTTCCCAATTTAAGAAAAACAATGGAATCTAGAAAAGTGCCTCGCTATCGTCTGCAAATAAAAAACTAGATTCAATGCCCAGTTTCATGAAAGGGCTGACTGGCTTCACGTTTCACTACGTAGTCTAAATAAATAAGTAGGTATATCATCAACTTTAATCAGAGCTACGTAATTCTATCAAATAAATGTACAATTCTAGATTCTACACAGGACTATACGTACTTACTTACTCGTTCCACTATGTACATAGTACTTCTGGTGGCAAACATGTTCGGATTGTCATCATGGAGTAATCTCATGCAAAATACTTATCAACAACCCAACTCATAAGGCTAATCATCGCTGGGGGATATTTAAGGAAATCCTTGTCTCTACTCAACTCCAACTCAACAGCTATTGATGTCATCATGTCATCCCCAGTTACGGGAAAGGGTTACTTACAGTCCCCTACATTTGTATTGTACTACTAACTTACGTTACAAGTCACAACCCCATTCTACACAAAAATAATCGCTACTGAAGTATCTAGAACTAGAGAACAGAAAATGAATTGAAATGTACCAGGTGGTCGATTTCAACGAATCTCTCGCTTTTTTCACGGTTCCTTGATCTCGCAGCTTTTTGATCAACACGGGCTTGTAGGTAGAAGATTAATTTCGGGAGCGTTTTGATTTCTCCTGATGCCAATGAGCGGTGATGACGATGGCTGTGATTATGCTAGAGTGTATTCAGTTTTCTTGCGGGGGAAATTCTGATCTCACCTTTGGAAACTCCCCTTCCGCGAATGACGTAAAATGTACGGCACGGAGTTAATTAACCAGAGAGCTAACAATGGAAATTCTTTGTGTAGAGCTAAAAATAAACTGCGTGTGTGACATAATTTCGAGATATAGGTATTTAGTGTGTAGGACTTGGTCTTACAAATGATTTTAACCTTTGGCACAGTTATTTCGGCGTACACATATTTTAAGTATTTACCTATTTCTTAAAACAACGTGCATTTCAGGTTGGAAACTCATTTTTTACGTGAGTCCATTTGCATACACTTTACATCAATCTAAAAATACTTTAATTCTCAGTAAATCAATTTTAATTTTAGACATCACACCCTTCATGCTTCTAGCGCCTCATTTACATAGAAAGTACTTTTATACTTCTTTTATGTACAGCAAACTCGAAACACGTCAACTCATCATATTTAATCAGTTTTCACCTATTAATATTAACATCTACCTGGATGGACATCCTCAGTCATCTCACATACTCCAAAATTCCTAATGAGTTGGCGCTTCACTCTCAATAGTAATATTATATTTGTTGGCATTCAAGCGAATGGCACATGCACTCCACACTCTTTTCCAACTCCCCTTTCCTCGGTCCATTCCACTAATTTGGCTCCACTCTGGCATTCATGCAATCCCATGCCATGCTGCTGATTTCATGCAAATAAAGAAGCGACATACGGCTTTCATCATGCACGCTATTCGGTTCCAGAACCCAATTCATTACATTCAATTTTCAAGAAGATCTTTCAAATTAATCCGGTCGTGACGTGACGCGACATTCCAAATTCCATTACCTCCCCCGTGTAACAATGCGTCACCATATATAGTATAGTCACTAACAGCTAGCCAGTAGCTAGTATCATCATCATGATCCTCCTCATCGATCACAAGTTTTTAATCAAGGCCTATATTGTACACTTCCTCCGAATTGTGAGTCGTGCTCTACAAGTATCATTTTAATTACTTCTACTACTGTAGCACTTCATGCGACAATCAGTTGACTTTTTGTGAACTCATGTTCATCGTCTCGCTTACTAGCTCTGGGTAGCTCTCATTCATTCAGTCAGGAGGTAGGTTATGCAGTTCCAATTTCACGTTTTTTCTGCTGCTTTTCCTTTCTTCACTTTCTCCGAAATTCCACACATTCATGCAGAATTCAATGCTCACTCACTCACCTCAGATTTCAATTTTGCATGCTTTTGTTTATTTCTCGCTCTTCCTCAGATGAGATTAATTTTCATGCACATTTTACTCAACTTTCTCATTTCCAACTAATTGATCATGCAAGCGTTCATGCAAATCGTGTTTGTGATAATAATAGCTTTTAATGCAAGAGCCATTTCGAAGAAACCATGCGAGCATGCATGCGGCGTTTTTTTTTACTTTTTTAGTTTGCATCATTCAATTTGAGGAAAAAGGTCTTTGTCCTTTGTGGTTCTGTTCATGCATTAAAATATTTCTTTTCTTATTCTTTGATCGGACGTGCATCTCTCTTCCCATGCAGGAATAAGGCATGCCATGCAAATCACCTCCTCCTCTTCATACTCATCTCATGCGTAAAACTAATTAAGGCAAGACATTATCCGTTGTGCTTTTGATTCATTGTCAGTTGGACTTCTACAACAGCTTTCACTTCCCTACAACTGGAAAGGATGAGAAGTGGATCGTTCGCTCTTCTATGCGAAAAAGGGGGAAACTTTGTGAAACTACTAAAGTCGGGTAAAAAAAATTTACTGGGCTCTGTGTGGATCTTCTACTAATCATAATGCGTGGTTCTGTACCCTATCATGTGGTTTCCATTCAGTGAATATTTACTTAATTCATTTGAATTCTTGTGCAAAATTGTGGAAAATGTTAAATTGTTAGAAGATTCTCACAAGAAGGTTCCATCATCCATTCGACTTACTTATTCTTGCTCGTAAGAACTTATGTATTTATCAGTTATTATGAAAATTCTTTTGTGTGAATTGATTATCTATTCCGGAAATTGTGAAATATTATCGAGTGTTGGAAATATTTTAATTTACTTTAATTACATTTCAAGATCGTTTTTTCTTTTAAACTTGTTTCGATTTTCTATTCGATTTGTATATTCGACCCTTTTCTGTTTAGAGTTGCGTGATCTCAATGTCTTCAGGACTAGATCGAATATCGTCGCAAGTGTCGACGATGACCTCAAAAGATGTGATAGCAGATTTGTTCGGCGTGCTGGTCAGAATGCTTTGAGCGTTACAATATGATCGTGGAGAAGCCCTCGAAGAGGATTTCATGGGAGGAGTAACTAGCGTCAGAGTGCTTGTCGATGGCAGGGCAGTACTGACTGTTGTATAAGTCGGCTGAGAACGGCAAAACAAAATAAGGAGAAAAATAAATAAATTATCACAGTCATAATATGTAATCCATTATTCATCCATTCATTCATCAAGCAACTTCATGGGATTTATCCGCACAGGTAAACAGATTAAATCTAAATCGCATTCGTCAAAAGTCAAGGCTGCGTGGGTTAAGATGACTTGACATTCATAATTAATTGTTTTCCATTCCACATGAACAACCCCAATTTTCCAAGGATTAGTTAGTACGCAGGAAATAGGCAAACAGTAGAGTACTACGGTAGTATCCCCCCACATATTGCATTTGCATTGCTCGCTCCAAGTAACTTAAATAGCGCAGCGGGAACTTCAAATTAAACTCACGGACCTTTCCAAACTTCTGACTTCATCCATCAATTTTAAACTTTGTTCTGGTTATTATTTTTTTGTTTCGAAATTCCACTGCGAGGAAAGTTTCCCTTCGATATACAAATAGTTTCGCAAAAATCCTACTTTGGAGAGTTCTCGAGGTTTCGAGAAGTTCCTTTCTGTTTTGTGCGATAAATTCTCGCGAAAAGTAACGAGCTCCAGGAGAACAGAGATCCGAACGTGGAGTGGACGTGAGGTCACATCAGAAGCCAACGTAGATCCGATCCAATCAAACTAAGCTTTTAATTTGAAGCAACAGCTGCGTCACGGTGGACCTTCCATCCAGAAAATAAAGTCCATATACGGTTGGGAAGATAAAACGGAGCGAAACTTTTTTCCTCGTGCAAATTCGGCCCTTCAATTTTCGCACAAAGGCAGACTCAATAAGCACAGAAGAGATAAAGTATTTACCCATCGAGCCGTAAAAATGAATGCATCAGCAATACTAATGACCACTCCAACACAAGGTTTGGGTAAATGCATGACGGAAAGAGTTGCAGAAGTAAGTACTAATTCGTTCGCTCCATACTCTCGGAGCGCCATTTCAGCAGATGTTGCAAAAAGTCGCCACTGTACTTTTCATTCGAGGTTTTCACTTAATTACTCATGCACACCTACATACGTGCTTCACATTCAGAGTGTTGTGGTGCGACAGAGGAAAGACCAACATTACCAATATCATCATCCTGTTTTTTTTCCCCGGACAAGGTCCAAAATGAATGTCTGTGAGTGAATGCCTAAGTGTTTGATTTGGGGTATTTCGCCAGACCTCATGAACGTTTTTCGCGAGATGCGCAATCCCCACCGAGATGCTGAAGGACTTCATGAAGTAAAAGTATTAAAAGTATGTGTTTATTCCGCACTTGAAAGAGGGAATGGACCCCATAACTGGCGCTTATAATGATTTTCCACAAAAGCGAATCCGAAATTGCGTAGGCGTGTCCCCAGTGGATTATATGAGGACTTTGCCGGAAACTATTCTGACCAAATTATTATTCATAAGTGGTGAAATATTAAGCCCTAGCACTTAACGATGATTACATGATTAAGGGTATCGCTATCGCTTCCCGCCTACGCGAGGAACTAAAACGTATCCAACACAAACACTTGCACAAAAATAGATGCTCCAAAAATGATGCATGTTTGTCTTTTTAAATCTTGACTTTGGTAAGGTCACGTTCTGTAGTAGTTTCGATGAAAGCTTTAAAACGTACGGAAATGACAGCGCGTATGTTTTTAAAGATTACTTCACAAGTAAGGAAGAACTTTCTCCAACACACGATTGACGCTAATGATGATGCCTGCCGGCATTGAAACCGTATTTTTATGCCCACGTGGCTATTATTACGTGGTAATGATACATCCTTATTAGGTAACGAACTTTATAGCCATGTTTTTCCCTATGTTCTTGTATTGTTATCCTCACGTTCAATCTCTAAAATGTGTTTATCAAAACTCGACAAAAAAACAAAATCCAGAACGATTTTCACAAGTCGGCTCAGGTTTTCCCAGAAGAGTGAAGGCAGTAATGACCCAAACAAAAGTATCAGGTTCCCTTTCCCATATCAAAATATTTTCGCTTTGAGCCCTGGAACGTGGGAAAGTAAGCAAGAAATAAAAGAAAAACAGAAGTAACAAAAAACTAAAGAGTGAACGAGAAACATCTTTATTTAGGGACGTACATTAGATTCATAAGCCGTAGCCTGCAATCTACAAGAAGATCTGAAGAACGTGTGTACCATCAAAAACTACTTGAAAGTGCCAGGAACAAAGAGGTCTCTAAAGTTGATGCATATGGCTCGTGGAATTCGAGAATAATGGGCGGGCTTAAGTAGGTACTTTCTAGGAGTCATAAAAATGCTTCCAGGTAAAATGATTCCTGATCTCGTGGAAGCGGAAAAATTTTGACCGGAGTTAGTCCTTGGGGCATTCTAGGATGTGATCGTACTACGGTTCTTAATATGGTAGATTTACTTAGCACTTGATGTACTTGATGTCCAGTAGGTCCTGTTTCCAAGATGTGAGGATCAAAATATAGTACTTTGCCAACAGAGTTACTTTTTCCATCCTTCTTACGCAATCATAACTGACGTGTTTATGTTATCGGATACTTCGGGCTTGTGTCAAACACCGGTATCCACAATATTCTTGTGTCATTTCACAGTGCCTTTGAAATCACTGCAGAAGTTCCTAGGAATTGAAGTTAGTTATTTCCTTCCTGACTATTAACTTCTGCCAAAAAAATATTCAGCCTTTCATTTGCATGAATGGAACTAGTCATTGTACGTATTTACCAACCAGACTGGCAAAAATGACTTCTTTAGCAAAGATGTAGGTGAAAATGTACAGGAGTACTTAATCCCGAGGTGCTGACGGAATTTTCCAAGCACATGAATTATTTCTTTATGCAGCTCTCATCTGATGATGCAAACTGATGATGATGGTGATAAAGATGATGAGCTTTCTGATGCTGGTGATGGTACTCATCTAGGTCATGCCTCCTCATAAAACATGCGTGTTTTAATAAGATCCCATATGCCTGTATTTTACTACTTTAAGGCTGGAGGATGTCAAAAAATAAGTTACTCGACAGATGTAGGACTAGAAAGTAAATGAGCGAGTGGGTGGAATAGAGCATTGACTTGGAAGTGAAAGGACCGTATTATGGCAAACTATCGCAGGGGAAGTCATCAGACACTTTTTCTTCCGTAGCCACGATTCTTCAAAGGCTCATGTCTTTTTCACTACTATTAGTCTGGCTTTAGTCTTCATCTGGTCTACAAGTCTTTTTTTTTAGCTGCTCTGTTCCTGAATACTCATTTGCCTTTCTGTGCTACTTATACATTCTACACATATTATTCTCACGATGACTAGGCCAAAACGAGCAGCCAGTCCTCTGGACACTGAGAATAAAAAATCGAGAAAACCTGAAGAGCAATCTACAGAATTATCATTAATAATGACCAAACTTAACGAGCTATCAAATCAATTTGAAACGAAATTTTGCGAACTTGAGAAATCTGTAAAATCTTGTAGTGAAACTATATCTGAATTACGTGAACATGTGACCAAATCACTCACAGAAAATGACCACAGACTGAACGCAATTGAAACTGAACTGACCACCTCTGCTCATGAGATCTCTAATCTGAAACGTGAACAAGAAAAATTATATTGTGCGCAAAACTCGCTCAACCTTATCATACATCGTGTGCCTGAAAGTGATGATGAAACAGCAATAACCTTAACTGAAACAATTGTGACCTTGCTAAGAGACTCTCTCCAGACTACAAACAACGGTATTATTACCTGTGAAAGGCTCGGTCGTAGAAAATATAACTTTGTTCGACCAGTGAAAGTAAAATTTGACTCCAACATTGCAAGAAATAAAGTCTGGGACAACCGCAGGATGCTTAAACTCCCTCATCGAATAAGTGAGGATCTGCCGCTCTCAATGCGTGATGATCACAGAAAACTGCTGCAACTGAAAGCTGACTTCCTCCGTGAGAACCCTGGGTCTATGGCTCATATTTCCTTTGGAAGAAGACAACTCACTACCCCCCACTCTGTAACGACGGTCATCCACTCCAAGATATCCCACACGAGACCCACTGACAGAGATTTGTCCATGCTGTACAGAGGGAACCACACAACACCGAATCTACCGTCGATCAGCAGTAGCAGTCTTCATCGGTCTAATTTTTTAAACAATGCCTCAACCCCAAGCCCGATTCATCCAACGCCTCTAAACCACGAATTCAGCCAAACACGGGAAAGAAATCTACATTAAACATTGCTCACTTAAACGTAAGGTCGGTTAGCAATAAGTATGCAGAAATAAACAATCTTATTGGCATTCATAATTATGATATCTTTGCTATGTCAGAATCTCTAACGCGTGAAAACCAAAACCTAGATTTTCCTCTTTACAATTTTTTCCGTAAAGACGTACATAATAAGCAGGAACGTGGGGTGGGAATTTTAATCAAAAAAAGTTTTAATGCATCAGTGATTTCCCAAAATCTACCATCATCACCTAATATTGAATTGTTAGCAGTATGTATACAATTATCTCATTTGCAGAGTATTATCGTTGTTGTAATATATCGTCACCCTAAATACGACTTATTTACTCTTGAAAATGATTACAATGCACTATATGAAATCTGTGCTCATCTTACCGAAACGCAGAAAGAATTCATTCTTATTGGAGATTTTAACCTCCGAAAACACTATTCTAAGGAGCTATATAAAATTCTAAATGCTTTTAATCTATCCCAAGTTATTGATAAGCCGACAAGAAATGATAATATATTAGATTTTATAATTACTAGCTGCCATAAAAAGGTTATGAGCAAGAATGTGTTCGAGTCATATCTCTCGGACCATAATGTCATTGAATGTACATATTTGTGCAAGAAATCTAAGGCTCCTAAAACCACTATACAATTTAGACCAATACCATGTCATATTCGTCCGAAAATTGTTTTTGACATTGATCACTACTTTGATTTTCCAACAAACTCATGTTCAGACATAATAGATAAGCTTCTCTTTGTTTTTAATTATCATTGTCCTATACGAGTAAAGAGAATTCAACAAAAAAGAAGGAAAAAATATGCATCCTCTGGAACAAAGATTCTTATTAAACATGCTAAAAGTGCATACAAAAAATACAAAAAGAATCCCAGTATTTCCTGCAGGAGACGTATGTTAGCACTAAAAAAGATTGTCAAGCAATCCATTCTCTCTGATGAAAGAAGTGAACTTGACACTGTAATACAGCGTGCTAACCTCTGGTCAGCTATTAGACCTTTCCTTCCTACTGTTAAGAATTCCTCTGAATTCGACATGGACCCTGATGAATTGAACAACCACTTTGTTAAAATCTCCACCAAAAGCAAGCACCTTTGTGCTCCTATTAAACCTAATGGTATCAATTTTAATAATAATTCCTTTAAGCTCGACTTTTTTACTGAAGCTGACTTAGTTCTTGCTTGGAAATGTATGAGAAATAAAAAAAGTAGTTCGCCCGATCCGCATGGTATATCCAACAAAATGATTGACATAGCCATGAATTCATTAAACTTTAGAATTGCCTTACTAAATGCATATAATTTGTTAGTATCTACTGGTACAATACCTGACTATCTTAAGATTGCCCGGGTAGTTGTAGTCCCAAAAGTGGACAAACCTTTACACCCTAATCATACAAGACCAATTGCTATTCTCCCAATACTTATGAAAATTTTGGATAAATGTATATTGAGGAAACTTAGTTTATATGTAGAAAAAAATAACTTTTTGTGTAAGGAACAATTTGGTTTTCGTAAAAAATATGGTACAACACATGCTCTTATAGCTATCTCTGATTTCATAAAGGAAGAAATAGACCGTAGCAAATTGGTCATTGTCGTCACTCTTGATTTTCAAAAGGCCTTTGACACTGTTGATAGGGAAATTCTTAAAGAAAAACTTGGATGGTATGGTATTAACTGTAGTATTGTACATTCACTGATTGACAGTCGTTCCCAATTTGTTGAGGTAAAGAAACTCAATGGCACCTTCTCTTCTCAAGTAAAATACACCACTGCTGGTGTGGCTCAAGGAGCTTCTACTTCTGCTCTTCTCTTCACAATGTTCATAAATGACCTCCCTCTTACTTTACAACATTCAAAAATCTTTCTTTACGCAGACGACTCCAACATAGTTATTTCTTGTAATACTAACGAGATCAATGAAGCTATTGTTCACCTTGAAGAAGATCTCAATAGAATCTCTGATTGGATTCAGAAAAGCAATATGATGCTTAATGTGACTAAATCTAATTTTATGGTTTTTGGGAAACAATCTTTACTCAATTATGGTAATAACATTTGCATTAAGATAAACAATTCGTCGATAGAACGTCTATATAAACTTAAGATTTTAGGACTAGTTTTTGATCCTACCTTAAAATGGAGCGACCAACTATGTCATGTTAATAAAAAATGTTTTAATTCACTCTCTAATCTGTATAAGCTAAAGCGAGTTCTAAAGCCTAATCATAAAATTACACTTGTTAATTCTCTTGTTCTATCTCACATATCACTCAAAAAGCGGGAGAGAGAAAGAAAGGGAAGTTTTTTTTAAAGGAGCATTTAAAGCATTCTCATAATGTGTTTAATGTTGATGGTGCCCAAATACATGAAGTATATTTTTCATCTGGTGTTAATGGTATAAATAAAATTATTCGAACAGCTGCACGCTTTATTTTAAGTAAACGTAAATATGACCAGGTATCTCATGAAATAACTAATGATCTTAAATTTCTATTCGCTGAATTTCTGTTTTTGTACGAAGTTGTTGTTCTAGCCTATAAATGTACCTATTGGATAAACAAAGGATATTTTGAGAATTATGTGAACTTCAAATTTTCTGAATCTCATGAAACCAGGTCTGGAGTTCATATTACCCCTGACATTATGACCTACAGTAATTATGGAAAATCTAGTTTTAAGTTTCAGGCTGTACATACATGGATTGAAACCCCCCAATCTGTACTGAAGGAAGTTGCAAATTTTAACAGTTTTAAAAACACGTTATTCAATCATTTACTTAATCTCCAGAACATTAAATATGCACATCCAGACGAAACTCTTGAGTTATCACTGAATAATTCTGCTCTTTAAATATTAGATAAGTTTTTTCATTATTATAAATTATTGACTGCTAACTGTATCAACTTCAATGATTTTTTTTTTTTCCTATGACTAACTGTGTCTTTGATGTAATATGCCCTTCAAAAGGGGAATCAAATGACAATAAATACAATACAATACAATAC
>JAHZNH010001716.1:1117-15702 GCA_027744355.1 Tyrannoseira gladiata | reverse complement strand
CATTGAGGAAGCATCATCATCGCCTTCGTCATCATCCTCTTCAGCATTGAGGTCGTCCCAAGGAAAATTTTAAATTACGGACTGGACTGAATCTGGATCTGGATCATCGGATCAGGAAAGTCATAAAGCTGCAGCGACAAAGACCAGACGAGTGAATAGGCTATCCAGTTCCAGCGCCACGTCCATTCTTTATTCCAGGAAGCAATCAAACTGTTCTGAGAAGGACTGAAGATGTGATCCGAGTGTTAAAATGAAATGAAATATGATTTTATTCCAATCCTAATCCATAATCCCTTTATCCGGGGATCCTCCAGTTGAAAGGGAAGGAATTAGTGCAATAGATCCAGATACCGTACTCCTGGATGAGATATGAGGACAATGCCATGCCACCACGGGAATAAGATAAGGCTCATCCTATCCTCCTCCTCCTCCTTCCAGTAATTTTCGCCGTATTTAAGAGGAAAAAATGCATTTCATATTTCGTCTCGATCCCCGGACGGAAAAAAATAGGATCTCATTATTGACAATGGGGAAGCCATCATCATCCTAGTCTCATCTCATCACATCTCATCTCATCTCGTCTTTATGAGATCCCCTCTATTGACTCATTCATCAGCGCTAAGTATTGATATTGATGTCGGGAGAAAAGAAGAAGTTCTTTTGAGAAAATATCCAGTGAAAGTGAATGGGAAAGGGGGACTTTTTGTGAGGAGGAGCTCAATAACTTTCTCTTGTGTCACGCTGTGAATGAAAGGGAGAGGCAGATACTCCAACTGAGGCTGAGACTGAGCTTGAGTGTGAGTGTGGAAGTGGATGAACGCATATCATCCATCGTATCGTAATTTTCTTCTTTCATTCCGGGAGACTCAAAAGAGGGAAACATGACATATTTTTTCCGGGAAGAAAAGTGAGTGAGTGAGTGAGTGAGTGAGTTTTTCTTCTGTGGGTGGTGAAGTGGAGTGGATTGGATTGAAGTGCCATAAAAGGCATTAAATATGAGAATGATGATGATGATGATGATCGTAATAATGATAACAAGGAAGCAATAGCCAAAAGAAAAGAAAAAGAGGAAATAAGAGTTCCAGTGCGAGTGTGAGTGGCGCTTCGAAGAAAAACATTTTTATTCTGGAGGAAAACTCCTCATCCCAGTCTTATTCATCCAGAAGATCCGAACAAATACAAGAAAGAACTAATTCAGAATCCAGAATCTGCTAGTGGAAATGATGGAGATGAATCCTGGACAAGAGGCTGGAGACCATGCCCCTATTCGAGGTGGAGGAAGGGACTGGGGCGAAGTGAGAAAATCCTGTAGGAGATGCCTCCACCACCGCCATCGCCATCGACCTCACCACCAGCACCGTTACAGGAGCGGGGGGACATTAACCGCTGGGGTGGAAGATTGTCTTTCCAGTGCTATCAGTGTTTCCCCAGCAGGAAATGAGACAAGCTGCGGTGGAACCACGATCCAATCCCAATTCCAGTGCGAAGGTACTCCTCGCAGTGGTTGTCCAGCGTTGGATGCGAGTCCGAAGTTTCGTGAGAGGAATCACAATCCCATTATCCCTAATGCAATTTCGGAGACCTGCGAGTGCTCTGGAGGAGGAAAGGTTAATTTCATTAAAGTTAAATGTTCTCTGGAATCATGGAATGCTCTCATCGCGGATGAGAATGACTCTCGGAGAGCCTCCTTATCAAGAGGAAAACACGACGACGAGCTGAGATGCACCCAGGACTACCCCACCCTCAGGTAAGGTGTTCATGGACAACTCAGATATTTTTAGGTGGAAAAAGGTGTACCAATCTCCTCAGATAAGGAGATGGAGATTAGGATGACACGACACGACACTGAAAATTCATTTTTTTGGTTGGCCGACCCCATGTTCTTGTTCTTGCACGGGTTTATCTTGTTCACCACAAATGCAATTTTTACAAAGGAAAATCTATTTTCAGGCATGAACGGTTCCATGACTCACTCGAAGCCGAAGCCGAATCCGAGTCCGGGTCCGGAGCTCGACCTCAGTCAACTTCACGAAGGAAAAGTGGCATTCTTCCAGAGAATAGGTGTCGTCCCCCGTTTCCAGGAAGGAGATATTCCAGCCAGCTTATTAAGAGTTCCAAGTTCCCGCCGAGTCCTGTGATATTTAGGAAATTCAGAATGATTGCCCTCTTCCTCCAGCTAGTAATTCTCCCCCTGATTATTCCCCCGACCCTCGGTTCCCCCGATTCCCCTCCAGTACTCCAAAACATGACCACAACCACCACCAACCAGAGCGGGGAAGGGGATCTTTCCACTGGAGCTGGCGATGGTTTCCTTCCTCGGGCCCATCACCACCGATTCGATCATCGTCGACCGGGAAATCCTCCGGCCGTGACGCAGACGGCCGCACTCTCGGAAGGTAACAAAAGTAAAAATATTTCCAAGTGTTATGCGTCACTATTGCCCTCCGTTCCTGGAGGGGAAGTCAATGGAATGGGTGATGTAATTTAAGATTGGGGAAGGGACTCTGGATGTTTTTAGTGGTATGGACTGCGGAGGGAAAAGGAAAATCAACTTTGTTGACAAAATTGATTTTCCCTTACGAAACGAAACCACTCAAGCTCGAACGAGCGTATTTATGTCCAGGTCCAGGTCCGGAGTGGAGTGACAGACTCGGAGTCTTTCCCTCCGTTCAATAACCGTAAAAACTGTCGGGTTAAGTGAGAGTGAACTCCTCTTCTCTCCTCTTTGGAGGGAATCTCATTTCCTCCCTTTTACTCATTTGCAGTAAACAATGGGGTTATATGAATCATAAAAGTGGAAAGTCCATTTACTCACTCTGGAGTCTACTCACTGGAGAAAAAGAAGAGTACTATAGTGCTTGGATCCGATCCAATCTCTCACTTTCAATTTTCTTTCCAGGTGAAGGCCTCCCCCCACCTCGGGAGGATGGGGAGAGAGTGAACAACAGAGTGAACACGAACACCGTCACCACCACCGTCATAAATAATAATAAAAGGAGGGAATCTGACACTAATGTTGTACCTGTTCCTGCTCCCACCCCGGCTCCCAGACAGAAATCCTGGAATCCCGGAGTTGGAGTGCCCTTTGTTCGTGCCCACTCTTCAGGCTTTATTTCCCTGGTGGATGTGAATCCAGATCGAGATCGAGATCGAGTGAATGCATCAGGTCCGGGTCCGAGGGTGGTTGGAGGAACAGGTGCTCTGGTCGGGGATAACATGCTCCTGCTGACCCCCCAGCTGGTGGGTCTCACCTCCATGGGTGGGGGAGCGGATGATGCCTCCTCGAGGCTCCTCAGGGTTGGACCTTGCCTCTGCTGGAACACCACCGATGATGGATTGACCAGGGAGGTGGAGTGTAAGTGCACCGGACCGGAAATGACGAGTGTGACTGGTTCATTACCCTCGGATATCCATCGGCTGTAAGTGAACTCACTGGAACATTCTTTTTTTTATGGGGCTGGGGTAATAAATACCCTATCAATTCAATTCGATCCGATCCGGCAATAAGCCGAGCATTCACCGCACCGGAGTCTATAGAGGCTGGAGCTGGAACTGGAAAGTCCATAAAAACCCAAGTAATTCTATCAACTGAATGACTGAACTGAGCTGGATGACGGAGGCTGAAGTAAAGAGCATTCCTCGCATTTTTTCTGCTCCTCAAAGATCTCACTCTTCTGGAGTGAACCGAACCAAACTGTTAGAGACTGGATTGTGGGGACTGGAGCGGAGAAGGCAAATATTATTGTGTAATTGGTCCTTGGGGAAAACAAAAGCGAAGGCTTTTACCCTTTTTAGAGCATTCTTTCCCACCAACTCACCCACTCACTCACTCACAGAGGTCTACCTTGTACCATTGACAAAAAAGCAATGGGAACTCACTGGAGCCAGTGTGCAAAAAAAATACTGAGGATAGAAATGGGAATATTTAGGCTCCAACTCCACAAGAGTGAAAACATTACCAGTTAAAAAGTGGAGGATGAAGGATGAAGAAACCTTGGAGTGGAGACCATCATCATCCTAGTCATCATCAAAGAGAGTAATTCTCAAGGGCTGGAAGCTGGAACTGGAGAACTGAACTGGAACTGGGAGATTCCCACTCCTTTCATTGTGCATTGTACTTAGACGCACTGAATGTCAAAGTTACTCTGGGATTGCATCACATCGAATCGAATTCAGCCAAAAGCCAAGTCAAGCTCTTGGATTCGGAGTCGGAACGACGGTGACTGAGGCTCTGGAGGCAGAGTCGAGTCGGAGTGCTTCCTTCCTTTCTGGAGGAGTTGTCATCCTCGATTCGATCCTTTTGTTGATCGCGGTCTCGGTCGGTCGCCTTTTCTTTCATTTCGGTTGATTCAGAGCTATTCCACGCATTACCGGTCGATCACTCTCACTCACTCACTCTCTCACGGTCCATTTAAGTCGGGAAGAATGCAAAGCGGGTACGAGAAATGAGCCGGGCCTCAGTCTCAATTCTCAATCTTTTGATGTGGTGTCGGTGTGGCATGGCATGAAAATGATGTGATGTGGCGTGGCGTGATGGCGTAATGAGGTAAATAATCTTGAGCGATTAACTTCTCACGTCAAGCCATAGCCATCATCATCCTCCATCCTCCCGGGGAAAACAAGAGGAAAGGAGCGAGCGAGAATGTGAGGAGTTGAAGTTGTCAAGTCAGAAGCATAGTTCCCCCTCAGGAAAACTTCAAAGTTTTTTTTTATGATCGAAACTTGCAAGTGAGAAAAATACTTTGTGGCAGGCATCAGGATGGGATGCATTGTTCACACTTCTGGAAAACTGGAGCAGAGTGAGTGAGTGAGTGAGTGAGAGGGGGAGATAAAAAAAAACCAATATTATGCCAGATTTTCCTTCATCCTCGTCCTCCAGCGAAGCGAATTTCACAGTTTTTTTCATGATGAGAAGGATGATGATGAGGATTTGTGAAAAAGGGATGTAGACATTTGACTAACTCCAGCTGAAGGCTGAGCTCTGCTGTCATGTTCTTGTATAATTTTCCAGGGAAAATGGGGAAAGTCGATAATCCTCTCGCTGGAGCTAAAAATGGGGGGGCTATAAAAATACGCTGCAATAATAAAGGAAGTTAAAGTAGGTGGATAAGTCCCTATTGGATATTCTTTTCTTGTTTTTCATGAATTCATGATTCACCTGATACAGCGGAAATTATGCATTATTGCATTACAATGCCCCTCAGCCGGAAACTTAGCTCGTCGTTGTTCTCCCCCTTGAGGGGAAAAAGAAAAGGGGAGTACTACAGAAGTAGACTTCGGTTCGGTTAGGAGAGAAAATGCTCATGAATATTGCAGACAAACAAAGACCAAGTCATTTTATCACTTGCAGCGCACGCCATGCAACTCCACAATTTTGCTTTCTCTACTTTTGCTTTTCAATGGGAGATGAGCTGATAAAAAAGGATTTTTTTCTTCTCCGGGAGAAAGGATACATATTCACGTGGATTTTGATTCTTTTCCCGACTTCATAGGGAAAATAATATTTAGCTTATCTGGAGTTCCACGCGTGGATGCTTGTAAAGAGTAGATGGAAGGACGAATGAACTAGGACTAGGGCTTGCTGGAATAGAGCTGATCGAAGGCTGCAATTGTGATAAAAATGCTGATGTGTCCTTCGAAAAAAAGAAGAGAATAATGCTGGAGGAACAGTATCAGAATCAAATCAAATCAAATCAATAGGCGCAACTAGTTTCAGTTTCGGGTCGGCTATCGGCAATCGCTCGGGGGATTTTTCGGTGCTTCCGATACGAGAACAATTGAAAAGAAATCCGTTGTGATGTTGATGGGATTGGGATGAGATGAGAGGCTATATGTGGATCCGGAATTCGTTTTGTTTTTGCGATTTACACCGGCAGCAGTATTCGGTGGCGCCAACCAACTTAATATCGATGGGAGGAAAGCCGCAGAAGCAGCTATTCCAAATTGTTTTTGTTTTACATGCTCATCGATTTTTGGTGATGGCTGCTCTCATAATAATTTTCTGGAGAATTGGGAAAAATTTGCATAATGAAAATGAATGCACGTTAGGTAATAGACATCAATGTCTGGGGATCTTCTCCAGTGGAAAGTTTATTTCCTCAGGAGGGCTCCACCGAGAAACTTCCAATCTCAGAATTCTACTTGAATAGATAAGTTTTCCCTTCTCCGATTTGAAATTTCCTACTGGCAAATCAATTCCAGGTAGATCCAATCCAAATGGAATGGATATTGAACTGGTGCATTGATATTGCCTGCTGGGTGAGGAGATATTTTCGGGGAATTCTTTCAGATGATGATGATGATGACATTACCCATTCCGGGATCGGGTGATGCGGCAAAGAATCCACGTAATAATCTTTAGTATGCATGGAATAGGAAGTATCATGATGGCGTCATCGTCATCATCGTAACAGTTCAATACGAACTTTATTCCGCTTACGGAAGCTCATCTTTTTCAAACTTATTTGAAGTACAAAAATATCCAGATCTAGAATCCTCAGTGGGTCGAACAATTGCAGGGATTTGGATTGGATTGTATTTACGGATTTGCGAATTTTCTCGGTTCATGTTTGCTCTTGACAATCCTCTTCTATCAAATCAAGCACGAAACCGGTTTTCTTGTCCGGGTCGGTCCACAAGGTGGAAAAATTGAACTTGGGAAAATTCAAATGCTTCGGGAATTAAATTCTCAATGCGAGAAAGTATTGTAGTCCGGAGAAAGAGGAAATCCTATCACAGAACTAGAATCAGATTCGAATTGTGATTCAGGGTATCTCGCCTCTCCATAGGATTTACATGGATGATTTGATACTCCAGGAGCCTCTGAGCCTGGAACGGGATATTGCGTTAGGTTATGAATAAAAATTGGAGATCTGAAGAGGAAAAATCTTCCCCATGGGGTATTTCTCCTCCTTCAATCTCATCCTCATAAAATATGAATACGAATATCTTCCAGCATTCCAGATCCAGAAGATCTTAAGTAAACTCCAGTTCCAGTGCTTATTGTACTCAGGTCAATACAAAATGCGATTGCGATTACGATTCGCAATCCAATCCAATCCAATGAATTCACAAAGGAGCCCACCAACAACAACGTCACTATTCTCCAGCCCCAGCCCAGGTCCAGGTTCATTCTTCCCACGGCATTGATGATAATCTTGATTGCGCCCCTTGTCATTCGAATTTTATGAATTCATTACTCATTAGCATTTTCAATTCTTGAATATTTCTTTCTCCAGGACCGTGGAGCAAGCAGCGAACTTCACCTCTCTGGGTAATGAGGATCTCAAGGCGTACGGGAGCTCGTTAACGGAATTGTGAGTGAAAAATTCATGAATACATACTTTATTATCCAGCTGGAAAGAAATTATTTGGACATTTGCATGGACTAATGATATCCTTGGCTTGGCTTTATAATTATTTTTTAAAAATTCTCTACCTTCGTATTTTCCAGGGTCTTGTCGGAGCTGCCATCCTTCCAGAATCTGAGGAATGGCACCTTCCTCGGCATGCGGAAACTCAACACGATGTAAGTTCCTACCCGAACACGGATCAATGATTCCCCCCCATCTTTTCCACTTCTTCACTCAGTTTTAGTTTTTTGCACACTTTTTGCACATTTTCCAAAACTCAAGAGATTTTTCTTGATCCCTGGTGCAAACTTCCAAGTCTCCCTGAATTTTTCCATTGCACTGGAAAAAGTTAGCACCGAATTCTGATAAAAAGCAAAATCTCTTTGTTTTTGGTCATTTAAGTGACCCACTCAAGCTCAAGTCTTCAAGGATATTTCGCAACTTCCCATTGTACCAACATGCATTAGGACCACCTGTGCTTCCAGAGTGGAATGGAATGGACAGATCGCGTGTTTACAGAAGCACGTGTCAGATCAGATCAGAGCTCAGTCACTCACTCAGAATCAGCTTTTGTCTATTTTTAGACTCAAATTACCCCACCTTTTCTTGTTTTGGGCTCAGGCTGTGTTGTGGCAGAGGATTTGGGATCGATTTCCTGTTTCCATCCGTGAAAATTTAATTAGGAGGGTGGATGTGGATGTGGATTAGTTAGTATGCACCAGGGAAAAATCCAGGGATTTTCCACTTCACTCCACTCCATTATTCCATTCCAGTCTGACTCCCCGAATCCTGAAAAAATTGATTGTGTCACCTAAGTATGAGGGTAGCGCAACAGGGGGCCTCTAAAATCTTTTCCGGGGAAAACTTTACTGCATGATTCCCTCCCCCTGCTTTAATTTCTCCATAAATTAACCTCAGCAAACAAAACAAGCGCGATCAAAGAATAAATTCTCAGTTTCATTTTAATTGCGGGAGAAAGTCCAGACTCCAGAGTATCCAGATCCAGAACCAGAGTTTACCCCATTTCACCCATCCGTAATTACTTTTACGGGTGGTGATTAATTAATTTGCCTTTCGGGGAAGAATGTTTCCTTTTTATGAAAAACGTGTCATGATATTTGCTCTCCTTGCGCAGATATATCCATGGGTCCCCCTCCCTCACCCAGATATCGGACGCAGTGTTCACCGTCTACCTCCCGGATCTGAAGCTGATGTAAGTACACCATTATATCTTTAAAGCGTCGTTTTTATCATCCCGTGGAGTGGAGGTGGAGCAAGTGGTTCTGGCATCGTATCGCACGAATATTGCTTAATTCACTTCTATTAATCAGCCCCCTTTCGCGAGATAGTGTCAGGAGAGTAATTAGCTCGAGCTCAAGCTGGGGGGGGGGGGATGGAGGATGCCTGAGCAATCTCGCCGAGATGATAAATTTCCCTCCTAGCGGAAATTGAACATCACTGGAACTAAAACTGGGACTGGGGGCTGGGGCATGCTTCTTCCAGAAGTGGGGCTTCCTGATAGTCATTCTTGCCCTATTCCTTCCATTGCCAGTTCCAGTTCTTCTTCCATTTTCCCAGCGAAGGACTACAGATATGCATATCTCCTCCTGGGGAATTTCTCATCCTCCCCCCTCGAAAAAAATATTCTCATAACTTAGTTTTTTTTTATTCCTCCATTTCTGCGCCCTAAAAACCCCGTCTTTCCTCCTCGAGTTTTGAGTTAATGTCTCCCAAGAAAAATATTTAGACAGGGGGCTGGTCCCTGAGAAGAACCTTATTTGAAGTGAAGACAGATAGATACATGGATAGCATTTGGCACTTTTCGCAGAGTGTGTGCACTCACTCCTCCAGCAAGTCACAGTCACGGCATCAGAATGATATGGATTTGATATGATGCGTTAATGAATGCCAGAGCTGTAAACATCCCCTCCCCCCAGATCTCAGTCCCCAGTCAGCCCCACTTTTATCTCAGTGACTCTGAGAGAACGCCATGGACTTTGAATTTCTTCAAGCAAAATTCGTGTTTTTCCTGGGAATCCAAGGGGAACGTAAACTTTGCCATACTTAAAAATTGAAATGAGTGCGGATGGTCGCCCATCTGTAGCCTTAGTGAAGCCAAGCCATCTCCAGCTTCAGAATTCCTTCCTACCAGTCCTTTCAATCCTTTTTTTGTTTGTCGGGGAACAGGGGACATGGATGATAGTGCTTGATGGAGATGGAGATGAAAGGATTCCTATCCCCATCCCCCCTCCATCCACTCCGTCTCGGTGCAATGGATTCTTTGCTGCGTGATTCAATTGTTTCCCTAGAACTTGTTTTCCTTCTCCCCCTTTTGAACTGGAGACTGGAGCTAATGTATGGAAAAGGGAAAAGTTCGCCGCTTATTCGCCACTAATGCAAACCAAAAAGACACTCTTTGGCTTGGCTTGACTTTTCCTTCCTAGTTCCTCCTCCTTTTCCCCGTCGCATCTCAGAGGACCGAATACTCCAGGATTCTTTTACTTTCATGCTGACGACGAAGACGATGACGATACACGCGAACTACTAAAAGGACGTACTCTGTTATTCTGTTCCTATTTTTCCTCTTGGGGAACCTCTCTTTGACATTTACACCGAACAAAAGGCTCAGAGCAGATGGAGGACGCAGGGACTAGCGACCTGGACAATTTCCTTTCTTTTCTGGAGGAATTCTGCTTTATCCTGCAGAGTACACAAGAATCAGAATCAGAATCAGTCTTTTTTGTGTTCTCCATGTTTACATCTCATAAATTAATTAGGGCTCCACTAAACCAAGCCTTAGTCAGCCTTTTCCGGGTGGCTTTCCAGGGGAAATGATAGAGTGGATAAATACTATAGAAGTGAATTAATGAATGGATCACTTGCTCCCCCACTGGAAATTTGTTGTGATGTGATGTGATCTGGCTTGATGTTGATGCATTTCGTTCGAGTGAATTAAATTGTGACGCTGACTTCCTCTTTTTTTCCCTTTACAGACGGATCACCCACTCGGGCCTGGAGGTCGTCCCGAACTTCAGCCAGCTCCATATCAAGGCAGATGCGGCTCTCCACATGGTGTAAGTACTCAAGCTACTAAGTCTATCGCTTCAGTTGTTTTTTCCTCCATGTAATCCTCCCTTCCCGACCGGCTGGACTTTTAAATAAATATTGAGCGAAACAAAAGATGGAGGATCGGGATCGAGTTTTCCATTTCCACTTCCATCAGAACGATCGGATCGAATACGGATTGCGGTTTTGGGTAAATACAGCAGGTAGCTCTTAGGGACCTGCATTTTTAATGCGCACATTACAAATACGAAGCTGCTCTGTGACACTTCATAATGGGCGAAATACCATTTTGAAATTATTTTTTGAATTGATGGATAAATGGAGGGAAAGGGCTTAAATCTACGTCAATTATCCGTGCCTCCTGAATAAGTAAAAGAGCCTTTTTTGTGGATTTGGATTTCTCGCTCTACTCTGGCGACACGAAGCGATGTAGCCTTCCTTTCTGTGGCGAATTCACTGTTGCGCTACTAAATACTCCGCCTTGTCTTCTCATTCCTCTTCTCCGTGGGCGTTTTTTTCCTGCCCGCATCTCCCATCTCGGAAGCGAGAAGTCGGGATCGAGATCCTGTTTGAGTAATTGGGGAGGGAAAAAAGCTGTTTTTCTCCCGGAGTGAATCTGAAACCGAAGCCGGAGCGAGACCCGAACCAGAACCAGAATTCATATTCCACTTTAGACATTTTACGGCCAAAACATTTGTTCCATGATCATGATTTTAGTGGAAAAACAAGCCGAGCTGAGCAGATCTAAATGGCTAATAATTCTAGGAGCTCTTGAGAGTGGTTCACTTTTTGCAGTGGTGGTGCTAGTGTGGTGGTAGCTGGTAGCTTTTTACCGGGAAACGGGCATTCCCATTTATCCTGGGGATTGTGCAGCGACAAAGATGCTAATTTAAGGATAAATGTTTTCCCCTGGAAATGAAACGACCGGTCCTGGTTGCTCCACAAACATAACACAATACCAACAACAAGAGCAACAAGACCAACACCAACACCACTCGCCCCTGGATTAGGGCATTAAAGCTGGAACCAGAGCTGGAGGCTTTGGAGGAGCGAGTGGCGTGATGGATTAAAAACTTTTTTTTCGGTGGAATATTACCAGCATCGAATCCGTGAGCCCTGGCCGTGGACTGAACTTGGAGGGTTTTCCAGCAACACCAACCTCCTGGATCTGGAAAAATGCTCGATATATGCCCCTATAAAGCAGGAATGCTCCAATGTTTTCCTCCATGGAGGATTTAGAATTCGTTAATAGGAAAAACTGTATTTTCAAGTTGGACTAAAACTTGAAATATGGTGCTTGGTTGGTGCGTTATTTTTAGATTTTGGAGGACTTTGGTTGCGTAACTGACTGAGAATGAGATTGAGAATGGCGATGGGATGGTGGCATGGTGGGAACTGAACTATCCCAATTTGGGAAATGTTGTTTCCCCTCCATCCATTCCAAAGCATTGTCTGGATTTTATGGGAAGGGGAAATGAATTCTGGGGAATGGGGAAAAGTGGAATGGAATGGAAATGAATTTTTCTGGCGTCCTTTTTTTTATGGGAGGGGGAAATGAATTCTGGGGAATGGGGAAAAGTGGAATGGAATGGAAATGAATTTTTCTGGCGTCCTGGAACTGGAAACGTGAATGAATCAGGGGAAGTTCCCACAGAAGTTTACCAAATGATATTACATTAATGGGAGGCTTAAATTGCCCCGGGTCAGGTTACAGAACTGTGTCTGGTGGCGCTAGGTTCTGTAGCAATTCCGAATGTTGAGATGCATCAAGCGAAGTAGTTATTTAGCTGGTGCTAATAGTAAACTGCGACATAAAAGGAGTGAATTTGCGGGAGAAAATAAAGCTAGAATACGCTGCGCTGACTGATTGAAGCTGTGAGTAGGGAAATGGAAATTGGGAGACTGTAAAAAAAAATGCTCCCGTGTCGATACGCATGATATGACCACTGATGACTTTTTCAGAACCGCCATAAAATGATGTTACTCATTTTCCCCGGGGATGATTGAGTTGTTTACTCCCGCATCTGGGGAAATATTTTTTTTCCTTTCACGTTAAAGATAGAACACATCCCTTGCCTTGTAGCATTCAGGCTATTTTTCCCTGACTTCCCCCGAGGGGCGAAAAATGTCGTGATGTCTGGGTGTCTCTCTTCAATGGAAACGCTTCCTCTCCGTGAGGGACTCAGGCATTGGAAGGGGACTACTGGCTACTCACTCGGAGATTGAAATGGACCTGGACGCTACTTCTGAATTTCTTTTTTGGGGAAAAACTTCCTTTCCAAAGGTAAAAAATGTCGTGGGCGCTATTGCGTTCCCCATCTTATTTACTCTTCGTTTCTGCAAGTGTCCAACGTCCAACTAGCTCCGGGAACGTGACTTTGAGTCCGACTCCGACTCTCAATCAGAGTCCATTTCAGGATGGGGTTTTTTTTGACCAGTTTGGAATTCTATCAAAGGCTGGAGAAAGAATTTTTTGTTTGATGAATATGACGTCCTGAGTCCGGGCCTATTGATTTTTATGCGTATCTATTTTTAGGGGAAATGAGATGAAAATGGGAAATCCCTTACAGATTCAAAGCCTCCTTGTGCTTCCCCCATAAAAGATGAAAACATCGTATGGAAATGACAAGACCCCATAAAAACCTGGCTTGGGAATCTCAGAGAATCATATAACATTTCATTCGGGAGTAATGTACTTATTTGCATAAGGCAAGTTAGATATTTCATAAGGGGAAACTTCAAAGCGATTCCACGATGATGATGAGCATGACGATGACTTTCATTTTGTAATTTGAAACGCTCCCTCCCAATTCGCTCGGAATAGGAATAGAGCCGGAGCCCGAGGAGGTATTTACTTTATCATGTAAGGTAATGGCAAATTCTTCATCCCTTGTTAGATTTCAAGGGGAATGGGAGTCGGACTGAAGATGAGATGAGAGGGGGAGTCTTTGTCCAGGTTTGATTTCATTTTCATATGAAATAGCGATTGAGAAATGCGATGAAATCACGGATGAAATCCAAGGGGAAACATTTCATTTCCATGATTTGGAGGAATACTGGAGACTGGATTCGGGATTCTATGTTAATGATCATGCTTTGCATCTGAAATTACGGCGGACAAAGAATTAAGTTCAAGGGCGAATTTTTGGATGAATTTTCGGAGATCCTTGATTAAATATGTGAATTCCAGATTCCAGTCCCAATCACGGCGAGAATGTTGATGAAAGTCGTCGACTGTCGTAATCAAGCTCAAAGGCCAGTCCACGTGTCGGGGGGTTTGGTTTGGCCCACGCAGTTTTCCTCTTTTGCAATTTTCACTGAATTTCCAAACTTCACATGATCATCATCCGGATCCGGATGTATGAACAGGAGCCGATTCAGATGGTCTTAGGGTGGCGCCACGCATGCAAAATTTTTTCACCCTTTTTCTGCATTGCCCTTGACAGTCTGGATTCCGGATCCGGCTCTGGAATGACAATATTTGCCCCGTGACCTTCAGCACATTTTTCTGGGAAGGAGTATTTTACCTACCCCACTTGATATGACGATATGTCCTTAATAATAGCACAAAGAATAAAAGCAATAAGCTCTGAATACTTCCTCCTCCATTCCACGGAATCATCGCATCTTCAATTTCCAACATGACTATCATTGTCCTGGGGTTGTCCTTGTCATCCCTATCATTTCATTTTCGTCAAACCCAACAACAAACTAAACTGCCTATTTATTAACGTATTCCACTTAACGGAAGTGTTTTGTATGGAGGTGACCCCGACCTACAATGAGTGGGCTCAGGCTCCATGTCTTCAATTTTTTTTTCCTTGATTTCCCCACCCAGAATAGTTTCCCAAGAATCCCTTGACTCTTCTCCACTCCCCGCCATTATTGTCCAGCGACTTCATTTTTTCTCTGGGGGGGGGAAATGGATTCGATGAAAAGACGAATGGGGGTGGACTGGACACTCGATACCTTTTCAAGTGAATCCATAACTAACTTTATAGGCATCACCATTCAATGGCGTCATTCAAAGCATGAAATTATTGACCACTTCTTGGAAGAATCGTGTCACATTTCAGAATTTCGGCCTGACCTAAATATCTCCGCGATAATGAAATTAATAGTCCATCTTCCTCAGGAATTTTTCTTACTTTCGCGGGGGGGGGGGGG
>JAHZNH010001715.1:0-13945 GCA_027744355.1 Tyrannoseira gladiata | reverse complement strand
TACCAGGATGGTGTCCATGTCCAGCTCGGCTCAACGACGTTGTAACCCCCGAATGCCATGGTTAGTGAATGGAGAGCTATAACTGAGAAGAGGGTCCAGCAAAATCTTGGCGATGTGACCTACAGGAAAAAAATTAACGGAGCATGGTACCTTCATTCATGCAAGTTTAATTCTTAAAAATTTCATAATATGTGCATGAACTCACTTTTGTCATGGTGTTTGGCAGCTTAATTGCACTTCCAAATAGGTTCAATACTTTTAAATAATCAGTTTGATTTAGCCAGAATCGTTTCATTGTCACAACCTTGTAGAAGAAAGTGCAGCAGCCAAGAACCATCCTAAAGTAGGGAATCGGACTCTTATGCAAGATCTCATTTTCCCCTAAAGTCCTTCGTATATCCGCCAAGATCACAAATACGGAAAGAATGTGCAAAATTCCACAGAGAATCTAAAAGGAGTAATTGACTTTTTATGCTTAATTCCCAACTCAATAAGCGCTTGTACTCAGATAATTATAAATAGTATTTTTATCGCTTGATTACCCGTTGGGGGGTCCATGATGTGATACGATACTTTCTTGAATGTTCCTCTTTTTCAAACTTAAATGGGCTGGAGCAAAGGTAATAAGTGATGGTAAAATAGATTCTGATGAAATTCCCTAACTGTTCTTTCCTCTCCTCATGGGTGAGACTTTCTCCGTCTGAAAGTTTTGACCAAGAGTTCCGAGAAACAATCTTCTTCATGAACTTGTCTGTTGAGAAGGTGAAAGCCTGATTTTTGTGGTAGTTTCTAACACCACTCATTTTATAATTTAGGGAATTTTGAGTCTCGGAGACAGATTTTTTGAATGGCCTAATTGTATAGCTGTCATCCTTAAAATGAAAATGAACTGACTTATGGTGTGAGGATTTTGACAGGCAGAAATTGTGCACGTAAGCATTTAGTTTGAAGTTTTTTGCGCAGGAAGAATGTAAGTTCTAATCACGCACAAAAAAAATCAATAATAGAAATCCGGTAGGGTTGAATTAGTGGGGGATAAGTCGATAAATATTTTTATATAAGCAATTTATTCTCATTACTATTGAGACATGCTGGTGTCTTATTACTCATTAGCTACTTGTTTTGTTTATTAGCGTCCATTAAACGGTTTTTTTGCACAGAAGTAAATAGGTCGGGACGATCGGATTGCGCAAAATGGAAAAAGTTCATTTGAAATACAACAAGAAAAATTCAAGACTCCTCCTCCGATGACAATGCCACAGCCGCTTGTTTCATAATACCCCAGTAGTTGTACAGTCTGATTAGTTGATTATGTTATCGTGAATCCTATCGTTGTTTTGTAAAGCGATGATGAAGTAAGTCACAATGAGGCTCAGAAACTGGAATTATATATAATTGTGAGTATTTGCTCTATGGAGATATGGCATGACATGAAATTGTCCTTGAAATGTTTTTTTTGTAAGCAGCATTTCTTACGCTGGCAACCAACGGGTATGTAATCGTGTAGGCATTTCCCCCTTTGATACCAATTTCGTTGGCTTGGAGAAGATGCAAAACGATTTGGAGCTCATCTTGGGGGATGGCCTTTCTATTGTCATCATCCGCTAGCCACGTCCTCAGGACATTCATCTGAGGTGTAAAATTGTTCAGAAAGCCCATTAAACAGATTAAGTTGAATTCTGTTAAGTGTCTCTATTCTAGTACATTTGTACCTGAGCGCAAACATCAGCGGAGAAGAATAGGATGGTGAGGGTATTGAAATAAAAGTAGATCATGAACATCCTCACGTAGAAATCGGTCGTGACAAGAGTTAAATTCAAGTAGACCGAATAGAATATTATTGCTTCTGCCATGAACCAAGTCGCAATGTTCCCCAGTGCTTTGTTAATAGCGCAAGATAAATTCCTGATGGCCTTGAAACGACCATAAACAACGCTCCATTTTTTCACTTTTCTGGAAGTAAATTTGTCCCCTTTTGCGCCATCCCCGGTTTCAGGGTCAACTATATAGGCGATATTATCGGATCTGTTTTGAATGTCTTGTCGAAGGTCATCAGAGAATGCATACGCACACGTCCACAATGTCATGACATGAGACATTATGCATAAGTCTGCGAGTAGTCCAAACAGATACCTGAAGAAGGAAAATGTACTTACATTCGACTCAATGGACTTTTTTCTCCAATAAGTGCGTGTTAAGAACTTTCTTAAATAAAGCTTCACTCTCGTGAGAAATACATATCATTAAAATTTATGATATTGTCTACCTCTGAAAAAGCCCAGCTGCCCCGAATAGCGCTAGAGTGATGTCAAGGTAGTCAATGCCTGACAACTCTGGAGCTGTATCGAAATCCGGTGCTGGGCCTAGGAAAAAGGTGAATCGAGAAACTGACACGAGCTTGCGAAACCACCATGATGGACTCCAGCGCCATGTTGGGGACACGAAGTATGTGCCAACGACGAAATCAGTGCATGATACAAATACGCATAGACTGGCGAAAAACTTTGGGACCCAAGCCTTCTGAACCTGATACATATTTTCGGAAATTGTCATTAAATTCTAAATTACAATAAAAAATGCACTGGTTAAGAAATATCGATCATTATGATTACCGTGAGATTGGAAACTGGAAGCATCTGCTCCCTTTTTATACAGTTTAAGACATTTACGAAATCTTCCACGTTCATCCACAACCTCTTTATTGTTAAAAGTTTGTACAGGGCTGCGAAAACTCGGAGGATCATGCGGAAGTGGAGTACTGGATTCTGCGAGTGAGTGCCCGGCACAAGAAGCGACTGCCGGAGTTCGGTGAATAAGCGAAGGGTGCATAAAGCATTCATTACGGCGCTAATGATCTGTCGTTAAATGAAAAATAGAAAAAAAATAAATATGCGACTTAAAGAAATCCTTTGTGTTTAGGTGGTAGATCCAAAATCTGAAGAAATAACTCCCTTTATCGTTGCATACGATTCGGAAAGGTCCCATACCAAGCGAATAACTGAAATCGAAAAAGGTCCGGAGGAAATTACTCACATCGCTTTGAAAAAGCACCTGAAGTCTCATTTTTGAAATGTATGGATTTTTAATGAAAGTTTCCTTCAGATTATATGCTTGAATCTTCATCATCCCTTTTTCACACAGATACAAAAATAATACAACTTTCGAGGAAAATGGAGTAATCAGAAGTCAACTCAGAGTAAAGGTTTACATAATCTGCATCATTTCTTGTAATCGATAGTATCCTCCCAGTTGTTCAACAGTCATTCCAGGGTAATGTCATCTCAGTCATATAATTTATTTTCATGCTAATTTTATTTTCCCACACCCTATTTTACAACATTTTAAAAATTTGCGATAAATAAAAATGAATTGAATTCTTTGGATTGGTAAGTGTGAGTCCGTATTTGCTTTGAAAATTCTCCTTATTCTTCAGTGTGTATTTTGAAGCCATTAAGCATATGTCCTAATGGAAAGCCAGGGAACTCGTGGAAGGCTTTCCGGAAGTTCCCTTCTACCCAACAATTTATCATGCATCTTTTTGTTGTGGTTTGGTACGCAATTAGGAAAACGATTTTCCTCCTAGCCCTTACATCTTACATCAGTTGCATGCGTAGTGGGCTTAAAAGCTTTGCGTTTTAGAGACTCGATTCACAATTTTTTTCGTATAAATAAGCACTTCCTTTTTCCTTTTCACATCAATACCAGATATTTTCGGATAATGATTTCCCCCCATACATACACATGCATATTTTTCTATTTCATTTTTAGTTCTTCTTCCAGACAGGAAAAATAGACAGTTTCACCAAAACATAATATGTGCATACATTTCAACTGTCACGTCCATCAACCTTATAGACTTCTTGTGTAAGTACTACACAACCAAGTCGAGCCATCAAATGTTTTCTTACTGTCAGAATGAATCTTTTGTTATCTCAGATGAAGAAGGTGGAAATCTAGTCCAATGGAGAACTAATGAAAACCCTCCACACTTCAAATGGTTAGGTGCATAAGGGGTTTCGCATGCATTGGAAAACGTGTGCCCCAAAAAGTTTTAAACGGAGAATTAAGCTATGTCGTGCAACCCATTTCGTGCAAGAATATTATATGTATTATTACTTATATTCATGTCAGTACCAACATTTCCTCCATCGAATATTGACCACTGACTACGTAGTCCAAAAAATTTTCATTTCCCTAGATTTCAACGGACCGTATCTATCTATCTATATCTATAGATTACTACAACACATACAATTTTCCATTAACGACTTGTTCGAACAACTGGACGCAAAAGAAAACCAATGGGGGAATTTTCATTTTCCATTGGCATTATCTGATCGATATTTTTCCACTTTCGCGAATCAAGAATTGCAGCCAACAAATTGGACATTTTATACATATGTTATATGCAACACTTCTATTGCCCCACCAAAGGTAAGCATTTATAGGTAGTTGGTAGGTATTGCGACGCAGAAATTTGACGCAGGCACTACTCCTGCCTAACTCAATGCTGGAACATTCAAAGTAAAAAAAAGAAGGGAGAAGTAAATGAACCTTCACTGTTGGATTGGCAGGTCATAACCCAGAATGTTGTTTATGCATGAGCGACAACAAACGACATATTGTCCACTTCAGAATTCTAATGACCAATAAATTTTCTATTTCGGACAAGAAAGTGGAAGTCAGGAGAGAGTCTCCCTTGTTTTCCTACTCCCATCACATCACATCACCGTCTCGTTTGTTTTTCCTCCGTTTTTTTGGATTTTTGGAAGACATCTCACACGACAAGGTTTTCTCTTCAAGATTGATTACTGAAAACAGGGGAAGAGGACATTAAATCGCTTTGTGCGTGAGGAAGAGCGAAGCTCCAGATATAAACGAGGCACTCACTCTCCAAATCTACGCATTCTTTCCCTGCTCGAAGGCAAAACGTGGTCAAAGTTGAAGGCGAGAAAGAAAGGATGTAAGAAGACGTACATAAATAGATAGTGGAGAGGCGTGTTTTCCTCGATTTTGGACAATAAAGTGCATTTTTTTAACAAACTCAAAATTCAAATCCAGTGCGTTGGCAACCATCTGAAAGAGACTTGATTCATTCATTCATTCATTTCAGAAAATGATGGATTGGAACAGATCAGTTTGGACCTTCACACTGCTTTTGTTCTTCTTAAGTGCACTCCAGCTTTCGAATGGTAAGTACACTAAATGTGCTTCTGGCATCCAAAAGATTAATAGGCAAAGGTTGGAGTTTTCAAATAAATATGTATTTGTATTATTTCCATACTTGTAGGGCTCAGGTGCTACACTTGCCAATACATGAATGGACGCGGCGAAAGGGAGTGTCTGAACAGCCCACCACCCTCGAGATTCTTAACAGAATGCAACCGTTAGCAATCCAAGCCAAAATGCATGTACATATTTTTTGTAATGTTTGGCAAGAGTCCTTTGAATTAAAGTGTGATTCTAATTTCAGAGCCCCAATGCTGGAAAAAGTACTCGCACGCCAACGGCCAGCACAACGTTCAGCGTTTCTGTGCAGCGGTAAACGAGGAGAAGTCTTACTGTAAGGCATCATCATACGAAGACATGCTCAGTGGCGAGTTTTACCCCGCAACGGAATGTCTCTGTAACACTGAAGGGTGCAATGGATCTTCTAGTACATTCAGTAATCTCGCCTCAGCTTCTCTACTTCTAGCTGTAGGAATCATCATCATGTGTAGTTAAAGTGCTGATGTATGGATAATGTGCGGCAAAGAAAATGTAATCATAGGAAATAGATTCTTGAATAGATAGACTTAGCAACCCATTAGAGATTCGATTTTATTGGTGTTTGGTACCTACAATGTACTTATCTATACCTACTTACTGGAGAGGTTCTTGTCACGTCGCTTCTGCACGTAGGATTTCAGGTTTCAAGAAATTTAATAAAGTCCGATGCCAAAAAAGTCACATTTTCTATTTCTTTATGCAAATTGAAAAATTCGGTTGTCTGAAGCATCTGAAAATGTTCGGAGAAGTGAGAGAAATCTAATCTGCCGGGTTATTTTTAGAGAGAGAGGTTGCATGAAAATATGTCTGCAGACTGGTTCTTCTTTACCTGCCCACATTTTTTTATTGGGTTATTCACCGCTATCTCAGCACCAGACCTAACTCCACGTGCAAATTCAAACGTGAGGATTCAATGAATATAAATGAAAATGAATGGGCGACAATGCCTCAAGATAACGTTGCTACGTGACGGAAACCACGCAATCGGGATTTCATTTACATGCCCACAATTACTTGGTAGTTTTATGCATGATAAAGTAATCAGATAGATAAGTATTACTTTATAGGTATTTTAACAATTTAACCAAATCGTTTTTATTCCATCACGATAACAAAACAATTTGCAAACCACAAAGGAGAAGTGGAATAAATAAGTGTCTTATTCAATAGTAATTTGTACAAGGTCTGGAAAATTGCACCGCAGTAATCTAAAATCAGATGAGGAAAATATCCAAAACGGAAGGAAGACGTCTCCCTGGTTGAACTGTTCCTGGCCGCGATAAACCATCTCTCCTCTGCGCTGCTGGGTCTGATGCAACCATTTGGGAAACCATGGGTAATTGGAGGAAGTTCTGAAGACGGTCATTCCGCTTCAGAACTTTCAGTTTGAGAATCTCCGTGTGCTTCTGGTACTTATTGACGACCTTCTGGATGAGCGTCCTCATAACCCTGCTCATTAAATCACCATTACCCTTATTGAATAACTCCAGTTTCCGCTCCTTTTCCTGGTCTTTGTAGTTCCGCTTTATGTCCTTGAGCGCACCGATGTAAGACATCATCCCAGACAGATTGGGGGTGAACGGGACCGTGAGCTATAAGATAAATGGAGCGAGAAGCATGATAAAAATGATTGCCAGAAATTAAGTGGAGATGAAGTAAAGCAAAAAAGCATAATTGGTAAAGCCAGTTTGAAGACTTTTAGTTTGGCAAGCATCTTTCCAATTAAGGCATGTTTTATATTATACGTTTTCAACTTACGCTCTTTGGCTGCACGTTTGAAGCAAGCTTTTGGTGGCTCGACGAAATGGAAGTGGTGACGGAGGTGGAAGTAGGAACAGCCAATTTGGAGTTTAGCAACGCACCAGTCGCGGCTGTAGTGCTTACATTATTCTGCACTCTGACATGGGGCTCATCAACTGCTTTGCTGACAACGGTTGTCAAGACATCAACCCTCCTCTCAGGCCCACTTTGTAACATAGGAACCCGAATAGATGTTACATTTCCCCCAAACCCTCCACTAAAAGGACTCACGCCCCCATTAACCCCACCACCACCAAACTGATGATTGTTACGAAATCGATTGAAAAAATTCCCGAAAAACGGGAAGAAGAAGCCAGACGAAAGGAAAAAGTTTTCAGAGAGGATTAGTAGCCAGCACACACTCACGATTTTGTAATTATGGCTTTTCACACGTAATCGATTGCAATTGAGCAGCTTCATTTCGAGAAAAAAAATTGGTGAAATGAAATGAGTAACGAGCTCTTCCTTGAAAGCACTTGTTAAACTGTGTGATAACTACAATCAACACCGTCGTGTCATTATTATAGCATGATGAAAATCGTCACGTACTCAAGCCAGGACGAGTTGTCGTTTTTCGAACTCCCACAGAGAGTCAGTCCATTATTCCGCACGAGCTTACACTTGAATGTCTGAGATTTTGGCGGAGTAGAGCCAAAACCCAAACCTCTGCTCACTTTCGAAGGTGCCAGTACATTAGGTGCGGCAGGTGAAGCACTACTCGCACTTTCAGAGTATTGACCGCGACTGGCTTACTTCCAGTGCCCTAGACCACGATAACTGTTCGTCATGGCTTGAGTTCAGCATCTCAGCATAAAAATACCATGAGACACAACAAAGAGCAAAATGATGAGGCATGGTGAATACAAGAATACACTACATACGTATGTACTTATATGAAGATGCGATTAATGATTATGCAACAAATTAATGATGCTGATACTGAACGATTCATGTCTGCGTACTACCTATAGGCATGCGCACATCATCATCACCGGCCTTACTCCCGAGCCTTATGCACTTTTTTTCTAGTTTTAATGGGAAACACGGATGGAAGCGGATGGACCATTTGCATATGGATCAATGCATGAATGCATCCAATCATACCTGATTCTTGATATGCATATATGATTATGATTACATTCGTGGAAATAGTAGAAAATTGGACTTTGGAACAATAAAAGAACAAGACGCATGCGCATAAGGGAACATTGTCATTGTCAGCAATGATTCTTTTGAATGAAATTGGCAGCGTAATGTAATATTGACTATATATCTGTAACAATAGGAATGTACTTACGTATGGTCACCGACCGACGAACGTGTGTTTATTTACTTCTCACCCAACTCTATTTCTCAAGTTCAGTGTGCGTGTCGGAAAGAATGAATTGAGTGCCCTTCCCACACGCTAAAATTGCGATGATTGGAGGGGATCAAGAATGCAACTAGTCATAGAGTTAATTCCCACTGTTTAAGTAGCACCTAAGTACTACTATTTACTCAAACATTGCAGTAGAGTTTCCCTTAAGGAACTGATTATGATGGCTATTTAGTCTGGCTCGTGGTAACGTTATTATATACATAATTTTTCCACAATCCTTTTGTTTATGAATGGATTGATAGCGAGTAGTTATCCACGTTTCAAGTACAAAAAAATATTTTGAAAGACTGTTATAAAATATAGAGTAGAAAATATGAAGGATGGTTATTAAGCGTGTGGCGGTACTTCAACTTACGCCTCCCATTTTAAATGCGCTTTGGCATCTTGGTGGAACAGATAATTCGTTTGAGGACTCAGGGACGCAGGGTCAGTTCCTCTCTTCTTGACATTGCCGTGTATGTGCATATTCTATGAGTTGATGATATCGAAGCAAGATCATGGGAATACTTTTGGCAGCACATCAATCTAAATGGATTGATGAGTCAACTGAAGCCCTCACTGAGTGAGTGAGTAGAGGTACAACTGGCGCGAGTTTTTTTAATTGGCCATTTACCTGGAGAGAAAGTCCATGAGAAAATGAGCAAAGAGGATGAGGGTTCCTACTCAGCATTGGACAAGGAACAATTAAGTTGGTGATTATGGCTTTGTGGCGACCCTTGCGTGAAAAAGGCTCTTGGAGGACAGATTAAAAATTACTGCTCAACTTCCAAGTAAATAAATACTTTATCTTCCCCTGAATGTTATTGTATTATGTAATATAATCGTGTTTGCATGCAATTTTTACTATTTTTTTTGTAATAAAGCGGTCCAGGTGTCCTCCTGGAATAAACGTAGGATTATTGACCACCAAAGCCGAATGAAATTTCACTGCATGCGTACAAGGGAAAACCACTGTATTCTTCGTGAACAGAAGGACTGTAAGCTGTTATCAGTTTGACAAATGTGGGTTTCAAATTCAATTTTCATGAAATTTTAGTAATATTTCTAGTCAAACGGGATCAAATTTAGACGTTTTAGGCCTTCAAGTTTCAATCGCTCATCAAAACGGTTCTAATCTTTGCAACTGTTTCGACCTAAACACACGCACGTGTGCAGCAGTAGTCATAAAAAAAGTTTCAATTCGCTCGTAAGAAAAACAATTAATGCCTAATGAACGGTCAACTCAAGCTATCAAGAAGGCGATCATGAAATGGATACGCTTTCGTGGGAGGCGTACGATGCTCCTCCATTAATTATATTGGCAAAATGTAGCATATATACTTGTTTATCACATTGAAAGACCATGACGTACCTAAGTATTGTTCATCGGAGAAACGTATTAAAGAAAGCTGATTCTTCATGGAGATCCTGTGCATGCGTCTGATAATAATCTACACAATTCATATATACCTTCGGAGTCATCCCTCATTTCATTTCTTTCCACACCATGGCAATGTTTTAATCGAGGAGAGTAATAAAACAGGTCGTGTTTGACAGCTTGACTACACAGGCGCTATTATTTATATTAGGTTGCAAAAATTGTAGCCATCCCCACATATGACGCTGGGGGTTGCTTGTCATTTTGTCAACCGCTTATTACGTCAGAACGTTTGTTTATAAACAGCCAGCATCCAAAGTTTTATCGCAGCGTGTGGTGAAGGCGACCGCATCGTAACGATCATCATGAAAAGTGTGCATAAATTCAGCCTATGCCCAGTCTTACGGATTGTCTTATTGTTAAAAAGTTTTGCAATTCTCCTAGCTGTTGAGGATAAGAATGAAGCTCAGCATTTTCTTCACCATATTTTGGAATATCATTTCTCCCAGTGTCAGGAAGTTTGGGTGCTTCCGGATACTAATTATTACCGATCGCCAGATGTAACCTTGAAAAGAATCGTGTCGGAGTTGTCCAGGCCAACGCAGAAAGTACGCTTGATTTTTAACGAAGGTGGATCTGGTTCAATGAAAAGTATTTTGGAAAGCCCAACTCATCATAGTCCAAATCAGAAAGGATTGCTTTGCACGACTGCAGTGATCTCTACCCAATCAAGGACCGGGGCAACTTCAAAAAATCTGAATACATCACTGAATTCATTGGCAAACTTCATAAGAAAAGATCAGGATTACTTTATATTTCCCTGCTCAACAGTCCTTGGAATGGACCGACTTTTACTTGATGCTTACGTAGCCCAAGAAATCAGGTACAAGATCGCTTTGAGTTTTGTCAACACTTTAAACTCCGATGTTATCATGAAGACATCATGTCCGTTTTGCGAGAGTGGTGGACCAAGTCTGATAGAATTGGGTATGTATCGAAACCAGCAAAACCTGAACTTCTCACTTTACCCCGATCTCTTGCGAAACTTCCATGGAAAGCTAATGAGGATCAGTAGTTCAACGGAAATAAAATTTCTAAATGAAATTCGTCCCACTGGAAATGGGAAATGGGTGGCTGCTCGGGGAGTGTATGCTTTGCTGACACTGGAACTTGCCAAAGAGCTTAATTTCACCTGCGAGTTCTTCCCTAGTGTTGGAGGTGGTGGAACGGGATTCCGCTTCCCGAACGGATCATGGATAGGCACGGTGGCGGATGTGCTCTACGATAACGCAGACCTAGGACAAGTGGGAGGTCAAACGTTGAGTAGATATCAAGCTGTTGACTTCACAAGTCCAATCACTTACGAATGGCTGACCTTTACAACTGGACAACCCTTACCGTTTTACTCGTGGAAAGCAGTCTATCGACCTCTTTCAACTGAAACATGGATGCTCATACTATTTTCCAGCTTTGTCATTTTGGGAGCTTTCGTAATCATACACATGAATGCAGACAATGTCCATGGCCTTACCTTTGGTCTTTATCGTGACTCAATCATGGATCATGGCAAACATTTAACCATGCTTTATGGTGGATTCGTTATACAATCCCTGATTGAGCAAGGGAGCGGAAATATTTCCTCTTCAAGGAATGGAGCAATCTCTTGGCTCCGGATACTTTGTCTCTTTTGGGTGCTCTACTCGTTGATCGTGACTACGGCATACAAGTCAAAGCTCGTTTCATTTCTCGCTTTTCCAAATACTATCGCTCCACCCACAACATTCGAGGAACTTTCGGTTTCGGACTACTCAATAACCTTGCAGTTCACTGGAGCCGCCTATCAACTGTTCAAGACTTCGAAGAGCCCCACCTACATCAAAATCGTGGAGAGAATGGAGACTGAACCGTCAGATGTGGAATGCCTGAGAAAGGTGCTGCACTCGAAGGGTGCGTGTATTTCATGGGAGAATGTTGTGGATTATGTCGCTCACAAAAATTTGAGCGATAAGCACGGACGCGTCCCTCTGATGAAGGCCACATCCAAATCGTATTTTCTCTCGGGAGGTATCATGCTAAAGAAAGGGACAATTTTCAAAGAAAAACTCAACAATTTCATTAGAGCGACAATGGACAGCGGACTGATAAGTAAGTTGAAGATAGAGGACTCGAAAATCATCCAGATGGAGAGGAAGAAATGGGAAAAGGAAACTAATCGAAGAGGAGCGGACTACACACCCAACCGAATTACCACGTTGACCATGTTACATTTACAGGGATGCTTCGGCATTTTCGTTGTTGGGATCCTGGTGGCAAGTCTTGCAATGGTTGTAGAGCTGATGCTAACAACTCCAAATGGAGGCTTTAAATTGCTATGCAAATTCATTATGGCTCATTCCAATAGCATGTAATAATATTAATTTTTACTCAATCAAACTAACTACGTTATGTATGCATATACTTCATACTTTTATTTGCATTGTAAGGTCAAACTGACCTAGGAGCAGAAAGTTTGTGGGATATAGCTCAAATTTTGCAGTCATAAAGTAAGCCAGAGTACTGAAAAGTAATCAATCAAGTTGTGTACATAACGAAATTAAGGGGTGGGAAAAGCATTTCACTTTCAACTTTTCCAGCTATGATTTCCTAATCAAGAAAATTAAACTTCAATGTTAGCTCATAACCTTCAAAATCTTTCAGCTTGACAGGTCAATTCCTCATTGCTGATTCTGCCTTGTATGCGTGACATTTGTTGCCTTGAGTAGCAACTCAATATCTTCAAAAGTTAGGCCAAATAAGTTAATTGGATCTGTGAGGTTCCCAATGTATACCATGGGATACAGGGATAACGGACCCTGGATTTCTGAACCACGCTTGAAATCACATTCTGAAATACCGCGTGTGAGATACTGGATTGAAAGGTAGTTGAACTCAATTTGTGTAAAAAAACTGTATAAAACTGACATAGTTTATTAAAATGAACTGAGTACAATACTGCAATAGTATATTTAGCATCCCCACATTAATTTCTCATATTAATTTTAGATGTTTGTCCGCATTGTCATTCATTCTTTCGCTGAGTTGTGCCATGTGGATGATCCAGAAAATGTGGATAACGTACGTGAACAATCCCATTGTGACGATTTTCAATCCTCGAGATATCCCCGTTGGCATCCTTCCATTTCCGGCCATTACCATATGCAACATAAATAATGTTCAGCGATCAAAGATGGATAAATATGTTAGGTTGGCTAAGATCAAACTTGAACAAAAAAAAGTCCCACTGAGAAACTGTAAAGTATACTATATTTAAAAACGACTGCCAATTTTTTAGTCGAGCTGCCGAACCCAATCTCACGGACGAAGAGCTGATGAAAGCATATTCCGATCTGTACAACGTGAATCACATCTGCCGGTCAGCGAAAACTTTCACGGAGCGCATCACTATGGAGTACGATGGAGTGGAAATTGACCGTGATCTCCTCAAGGAAATGAAAAGAAGGCGGCTAGACTTTGAAGCATCGGACCCCACACGTTTGTTGCGAGAGGTTGAAAATCATGTTTATCATTGTACTTAATTAAATATTGAACTAAATACTAGGTACAATAGATCCATACTCAATGGTTATTATTTTGGTTAGGCATCTCTAAGCTGCAATGAAATGATCCTGTTTTGTCTATGGCAAGATGAAATGCATAACTGCAGTTCGTTGTTTCACGAAGTTGAAACGGATTACGGATATTGCTGCACGTTCAATTTGATACCGTTGACGTTGCTCCTTCGATTACGGTTAGAAATCATTTTAGTTTTAATCTATACTTTTGTTTCTATCTCCAATTCTACACCCTATATAAAAAGTATCAAAAATGGTCTCCTATGTTAAACCCTGTGTAAAACAATAGTTACGCTAAAACCGTACCCTAATATAATATAATCCAGCCTGAGCAAAGAGGCAAGCAGGCAACCTAACCTAACCCAACCTGAGCTGAGCAAAGCAGGTAACCTAACCTAACCCAAACTAAGCTGAGCAAAGCAGGTAACCTAACCTAACCCAACCTACTTAAGCGGAGCAAAGAGCCAAGCAGGTAACCTAACCTAACCCAACCTAAGCTGAGCACAGAGCCAAGCAGGTAACCTAACCTAA
>JAHZNH010001714.1:0-23083 GCA_027744355.1 Tyrannoseira gladiata | reverse complement strand
AAAAAAGCTCAGCTCTGCAAATTTCATTTTGGCATAACAAGAAACAGATGATTTATGTGTACGTACGGGGATCCGAGGGCGGTACGATCACATCTGGAATTGGGATTGACGCCATAATTCACTGGAAACTCATGAATCGCCCATGAGTACTCGGTGGGATCCAGCCATAAGGACTCGATACTGACGAGGACAGTGACCCTTGAGCCAAGGCCTTCTTGAACCCATGTTACTGTCCCACGAATTCCTTGACCATTCAAAGGTGCAAATAGGGTGATACTCTCCACGAGGTTTAAAAGACTGATAAATCCTGTGAATCAGAATAAAAATGAAAGTTGTGAAATACTTATCAAACAATTCAAAAATTACTCACTCGTTTAGAGGTTATCGTGCAAATTACACTGTATTCTTAAAAATTGACTGTGATGGTGTGCGTCCTTTAATTATACACATTTGCCACCTAAGTGCATTCAATTTGTATAGGATCTGCTGATTTGCATTGTCCCTAGAACTCTCCGCGTCGGCGGTGCAGTGTATTGTTGAGGCCCATAAATAAAATGAAAGGTGATTGTTTTGTTGTTGGTGGGATGATAATGGCTTTTTTATTTATTGATAATATATGCTATAGGTAGTAGTAGACATAAGTACATAAATAGTTGATGCAGACCCAAAACGTGCACTTGAAGCCTCATTTCTGTGAGAAAAGTTCCCTGAGACTGCAATTCACGAACAAATGCTGAGCAAATCGCTCTTGTCATTCGCCGCATTGCAGCGTGAATGAGTGTCTCACCCCGATCATCTTCACCATTGAAGTTCGTTCTGCCTTCATAACCACCATTACACCCATTATGTAATCTTTAGACTTAAAACAATGTTAAGCTGAATATTTCTAATGCAAGAACTCATCAAGTCTTGTCTAATTATTGATTAAAGCACTTAAATCCTGAAATAGCAGAAAATTGCATTATTACTTTAACTTAAATTTTGGACAACGTATAACAGCGCCACGTTATCGTCCTTATTTATTTAGTGCACTGAGATGCCCCGAGCCAAGCCAAGTGATACAGGAAATATGCTTGAGATTCTATGCGACAAAATACTTTCAAAAAATTCACGAATCCTAGATCTAGGCTTTACAATTTTCTTCATCGTGATGGAACCATCATCATTAGAGCTTTGTGAGACATTACACGGATGATTTTTCTCTCTACATCATTACCATTATTGTTGCTGTACGTCTCTGTACGACGTAAATATATAACATGAGCCAGTCATCCGAACAAAAGTCATACTTACAAGAGGAACAATGGTTCCGAGGTTCCTTAAAGAATGAGGAGAAATTTTCTCTCCAGAGTAAGGCGAGTAAAAAAGCATGCCGGGTTCTTTTTTCCCATTCTCATCTATTATGTCAGACGTTGTTGGACCACCCAAATAGAAACGATGTAGGACCAGCAAAAACACAATAATAACCGGTATTCATCTTCTTGTGGGTTCACATACATGGTCGTGTGGTAGGGTCCATAAAAATGTAGCGCGTAACAATAAGTAAGTTTTATTTTTCACTCAAGCAGAAGCAGTGGGGTTGGTTAAGGATCACATATGCATTGCGCATTCACAGGTAGAGTAAAACATCTCTATTAATCTTGTATGAATGGAGTGCTTACAAGAAGGGACCCTCCTCTGGCTGAAGAATTTTTCGTTGTGAGCTGGACTGCACTGCCTCGTGATTTCTTTAAAAAATACAACTAGATCGTTTTATCTTAATCCAGCCATCAGCCGATTTATTTCAATGTGGTAGGTTTCTGGATGCATTCTGGAAATCCAAGCATCGATGACGAATTTTCATGCCGAAAAAAGGGTCCAACTCTAGGAGACTTCAGAGGCGTTTTCCCTCTCTATGACACAATGACTGAGATCATTACAAGAGCGATCACACTATTTACTCAGAAAATATTCAATCTCGTGATAAAAATCTGTCCACAGCATTCCAGAGAACTTTAAAGTCTCGGTGTTATGTGACTTGGATATCTACGTTTGGTTGTTTGAGGGTTTAGATAGCATAAGATAAGTCTTGATTTGACATGGTTTGTCGTATATTCTTCCAGCCATGTCGGTCAACTCACTATTATTAGAAAGGAATCCTCAATTAGAGGAATGCTCAGGAACCAGCCAACAGAATCTAACATGTGGAATAAGTACGTGCATACATTTCATATCCCAATGGGATCACACGAAGTTAGTGTTTTGAATATGTATGTGAATCATAGTAAAAGGTTTGGCCCATTGAGCAACGCTCATGTCAAATTCTTGGCCTTTACAACGACCCGTCTCTCAAATTGCCGAATCTTTACTAGTATCATGCGGTCTGCCACGGTATTCTAAAGTCAAATTTGTGCCGGACATCATTTCTACTTATGAGGCCATTGACATATTCTTCGATTCTTTACCGTAAATTGTATGCATATCTCAAATTAAAGTAGTGCTTTGTGCTTATTTGCTATAGTTCATCAAGCTTTCAAATGCGTTTGAAATGCGGCAGAGAGCCATAAAAATCAGCCATATTTACTCGCAGGTTCTCTCAAAAAGCTCACTTGTAAATACGTACTTGTCTACAAGTAAGCAAATTAGTATGCACTTTTGCAAATTTTCGACGGACAATCTTGACAATTCAAGACTCACAGTTCTTCACTGCGATGACATGACTAAGGTAAATAATCTTGAAAGCTCACGACAATTTGCGGCTTTTATTGGAATTCATAATTAAAAGAGTGCGTGACATGATACGGGGGTTAAAATAAATATTCAAACTTTTATAACGGCGTTGCAGCCGAAGCTTGAGTGAGGTTGAGTACATGACTAGTCGAATACTTACAGTTTTTAAGCCAGCAATAACTCTACGTTGGGGTGGCACGACTATTATTTTGATGATCGCGATGGTGATGATGAAACACTGATTAATGGTTTTCCATAATTTTAATTCATTCGAATCTCAAGGTGTGGAGTGCTATGCATGCAATGATGCGTACTTTAGAGGGAAACCTGTAGTGCAACATTTTTGGTGGCATACTTGCAATTACCATAGCCATCAGAGGTAGAGGCATAAGTATATATCCACTTCAATCCTTTATGAATGAAAACATGGCATCCAATTAATTTCTACATTCTATAGTTCAAGCCAGTGCGTTGATGATCGGTCAGCACATGTTCCTATAGAAGTTTTGATTCGTGCAGGAACGCATTTCCTGAGATACCTCGCAATACAATAGTCAATTAGTGATGATGATTTTTTCTTCATACATATATATCGGAAAATGAATCACGTTTTTACCATTTCTTCCGCTGATGCTGAAAATCAATACAGCAAACTTCATATCATATATATTTTTCCTAGATTTGGAGTTTTCACAAAATTAAACTTTTCTACTTGACGGACATCAGATGAAAGGAAAAAAATGAATGGTGGATGATAACCCATCACATCATCCCTCCCATAAGACTGAAGAATGTGATAATTCAGGATTGAATGTCTTCATTCTTGCACATTCCTATATCGCATTACTTATTGACTCATTTTCCGTGCTCTATGAGATGAGAGGGACGCTCAATGTCCACCGTTGACTGTAGGAGTGGAGAGATCATTTTCATTTTTGTACCTTTTTTATGTACTTACTTCATCACTGTTGCTTAAAAATAAAGGCCAGGCAAAATAATCACTGAGGACAAGCTCAGAATTTTCAAAGAGAATGACGAACATTTCTGCTTCCTGTTCTTGAGCAGAAGGTAGCAATAATAATACGGATGGGTTTCTCCCTTTCATTACCCCATTGTCTCTTTCTCTTCAGCTTGAACAATTGAAAGGTTTGTTTATCCTTTTAATTTTCGAAAAAAATAATAATATTCTCCCTCGGGAGGGGATGATGACTTGAAACAAAATAGACTTTTTCAATTCGAAAATATTTATGGTAGGCAGCAGCTTTGTAGCGGAGAGACTTCATAAATGATGACATCATCAGATAAAATATTAGTTATGTCAGCCATTACATTAGCCCGCAACTATTCAAGTGATTAATTGCCGCGTCGTGATGAACAGCGTTAACCGTTTCGATGTCGACTACCATCAGCCATTTCGTTCCTGGCGTTTTCACTCACTCATATTTCTCAGTTCAAGTTGTCAAAGTCGGACGGACCCACCAGCCAACCGGCAAAGAGCCACAGAGAACAACTTACAACTGCAACAAAATACTCTCTGCCATAAGACACCAACGAATGAATTCATTGCAAATATTTATGTAGTTGAATCGCGCCAGCTAGTCTTTTAGGCATGCTTGTCTCACTAGTAACAACCGACACGATGTTAGACGCCATTGTCCATAATTTAATTTTTTCGATTAGCTAAAATTCGTCGCGCATTATTGTAATGGACTTCCAATTTTTTGGCACTTTCCGAGAGCATTTTATGGGAAATTGCGTTAAGCTAAATGTATGAAGGAAACGTGGCCTGTCAATTAAATCCGTTTTCGACTTTGCACCGCAGTGGATCTGTGGCGAGAATGTAGTGATATGTAAATCTGTTATTCCTTGTGCGATATATGATGCCACAGGGCAGTAAAAACAATTGTTGTTGCGTACTGGTATCTTTTAATCGCCGCCATTTTTTATTCGATAAAGAGTTAATTTTTTTCTTCTTGCCATCCTAATCAGATGCACTTGTAGGCAGGTATATAAGCATTGTCGTGCGTAAGCCTATCATCGCATTCCCTTAAAAGCTTCGCGTTATACAATATTTATATATGTGTTAAAACGACAAGTGTTTCATCATTGAGACTTTTTGGCCTCATAAATTCCTTGTTTTTAATGATTACTCCTTCTCACATTATTGCGAAGCCGATGACCACAGAAAAAAATTATGACAATGAGTGGCACGCCTCACACAATGAAATGTAGTAGGCATAGGCATAGCCGATAAAGCATGTCGACGTGCTTTCTTGGCGTTTTTTCCGTTGCCAGCAGCGCAGCGGAGGCTTAAAAAGTCGTCGTCATGGGGCCTTTTTTGTTGCGTTAACACCAGATAAGAGTATATTTCAGCCTTAATGAGTAAACTTATTGAAACAATGCGAGAATTTTTGAAAACTTAAGAAAAAAAGCGCTGCTGTCATGTAGCAAGTATCCATATATCCACACCACATGCATGATCCATGATGCAACTTTGAAGCAACATACATACCTACATATTATTATGTATATAGGCAAAACAATATAATACAATGTCCACCACCCAGAACCACAGGCGCATGCTAATTCTCACTGTTAGAGATACGCCTCATAGCAAAAAAAAATGAGGAGCTTCCCTGCCTGGGAGAGCGAGTAGGTATGCATTAATGACCGGAACAACGACGAAATATTTAAATAGTTGCGAGAAACAAACGAAATGTTAAAACAATTCATGATTTGATTTCCTCTTCGTGATGTCGGAGCGGAAAGCGGTAGGGGCTGCTGTCTTCAAAGGTGAATGCTTTGGTTCTTCACTAGCGTAACCTGAAAAGGCTGCGCTTATTACTCAACCGTCGGAGTCAAAGGACAAGTGGATTTCATCATTTCTTGATTCCCAATTTTCGCATTCGACCCAAAGGCGGATCAACAACTCTGAATGAATGCACAAGTGTTCTATAGAACGAATGAGAAATACAACAGTACTACATTGAGCATGGAAGTCTACAGGATTATCTCTTTCTCGCCAAAATTTGTCCCCGCAATCATCGGCTACTTTAAATTTTTGCACAAAAAATGGGGAAATTTTCTTGGGTAAGCGTGACACAACTTCACTGGTGACTTTGCATGAGCATGCAAAGCGCCCTTTGTTTTAAATCGTGGGACTTCTGAAAGGACTAGAAATGGGTACGCGTTTAATAATCACAGCGAATTATGGGAATTGGGGAGCTCATACACCCCAAATGATGCAAATCTGCTTGGTTACTCACTAAGCTCCCATTTTTCTTTCAGTTGAGGTAAAAGTGAAAATATATTGCGGCATAAATAATTTCACTGAAAGTGTACGTGCTAGAGAAGAATAATAATAATAATGGTAGGGAACTAAACTAACACTAATTCCCTTCCCAGCTTCCTTGAGACGAGCTTACATATTCTTTGCTATTTATTACAGGGCCCTGATGCGCCTTGCACTTATTTTTATACGCCACATAGGTAATTCTAAACTGAATTAATAATGAATAAATACGTACATACATACATCGAGCGCACAACAACGCATTGTCCCAGTCACTTTTCAGCCACTGCGTGAAGCATGAATCACGATGAAGAGAGACGAGCATATACTTATGTTCTCGGACGGTTGTAGATAAGGGAGAGCTACTAGTCGCCCATTAATGACACAAACATCCTTTCCTTTTCTACTCAAACTGAATGAAAACATAACTACCGTGATATCGTCTCCATAGAGGCAAAGAATATGCGTAAAAGTACTGATTAAGTTAAATATGCAGCTCATCTCGCATTCCGTTAATACAGGAGGGCACGTAGTAAATAACAGACAAAAATAGGTTTCGACTCGTTGGTGAATATGCACTTATTTAACTGTGATATTATGTTCACTTTTGCACGCATTCCCCTGCACGTATTAATGAAAGAAGATGTCACTACAAGTGAGGACAAAGTGCGAGGATTATAAATAAATAGGTACCATCAAAAACAAGAAAAAAAGGAATATAAGTTCTTGTACACGAAGCGTATGATACAAAATTTTGTCCGTTTTATCATCACCGCAAAAATGAGTTAATTTTGGATGGTTAGAATAAAGTCACCTGCTGGTGAAGGCGCTTTTACTAACGTCATATTTACCCTTAACTCTACTGATGTTTTATGAATGATCTACATGCATGCCCTTCAGTGCTGCATGAAACCACGATTTGTCATCCCTTTTGTTTCGCTCTAATAAAAGCATCTTTTCGTGCGCTTGTCTCCTCATATTAGGGCTAAAAAGTGAGACATTTTTTTGCATATTTGAAAAAATATATAATCTGGTTAAAATGACAATCTTGTGTAAGTTGACATGCCTTTAGTTCTCTACTTTGGCGAAATGTCAACTTTGTGAATTTGTACTTACATGATGCATTTTGTAAGATTCTGAGCTTACAAAGTTATCAGGGATACAATTACGCAGGGACATGAGAATCTCCTGTTTCACGTGATTTACAATTAGACTTTCGAATCTGCTAATGAGAGCTTTAACATCTCTTATCCGGTCAACACTTGTATGTACGTGAGTCGCATGACTTTGGGGTAAAGAGTATAGAGTGGCTCTTGCGATATGACGCACGTACGTGAGTCCGAACAACGGGTAGTCTTGTGTTTCTTAAGAACTGAGACTTCGACCACATTGAGCTCTTAACGCCTTGATTGTCTATATTTATTTCAATAGGCACTTGCATGTAAAAATAGAATCATAATTTGAGATATAATGTGATACGATATAAGATATATCTTTATGGAGCTCATGGTAGTTCCGAAGTAAATACAATAATTTGCTCAAGATTTCAGCCATTCAAAATCGAACATTAAAATTTTAGAACACAAATGAGGTTATTCACGGCTTCATTCTCGGATTACCACGGAAGAGTACGCAATCTCCCTCATGAATTTTTTGCTTCTACGAAATTTTGTGAGATATGCAATACCGGCATAATAAAACAATCGCGCGCACACCGTTTGTCGAAATAAGAGATGGAAATCGTGCTTCAGATCAAGCCGTCGTTTTTCAAGGAGTTCTTTTTTTGCAGAATGCATCATCTATCCGGTTTTTAATTATTTTCTGAGCCGCCGTACACATAAAAGACTACAGGATCGTTACACTTGTCCGTACAGCCCAAAAAAGCTGTTCGTCCACCGCTCCTGTTTAATTGAGTGCAAAAAACACTACTCGTAAATGCAAGGAAGGAAAACGTTTTCTTAGAAAGACATCCTCTGATACATAAGTAGGTATCCTTAAGCCCTATTAGCGTTCATGGTTTATTATGATTAATTTCGAAAATGCTATCTGGGATTCCTGAAGCTCCTTTTTTAAAAAATGATTTAGCGCAGTGTATCCCTATTCATACGAGCGTGGTCACGACTTTTTTAAAGGTTGTCAAAGAGAGTCCACGCATATGATTACATGTATAGTCATCGGAAGGATTTGAGCGCTAATACCAATAAGAAATTCATACACCCGTCCGAGTACCGCCATACGAGCTGAGCCTTTCTGAATAAAACGCCAAGCCTTTCAGATGGTAATCAAGACATCGAAAAAAATTAATTTAATACCGGATTGGCAGTAAAGCGATATGGTGGAACTTCAAGTAGCTGCGGAGAAGTGGGCATAAATAAAAATGCGATAAGATGAAAATGCATCCATTAGCGTTTCAGCGAAGGATGAGTTGATGAGACGTACTCCTTCCCTTTCATCCCATCTTTGTAGCGTCCACAAGACATTAACATGAAGCCTTTTATGTGTGTTAAAAATATAAAACCGTGATTCATCCTCTCTACCCTTTTAATTAGCATTCCTTTCTAGAACAGTCGATAAGATCTTCATTTACTGCGTTTGGCTACCTGTTGCTCCTCGAAGACAGCTCATTCAAATTCATTAACTTTCATATCTTCAAATATCCCTCCATTCATTTATCATTTTACACACGAGTTTCCCCTCCGCATTAAGTTTCAACCCAAACACATATTCTTTTGTATCCATTCTACCAGTCTCCACCATGGACTTAAAGCAAAAGCTTGGTTCACTGTTACTGTTACTTCATTCATATGTCCCCGAACCAACTTTCCCACTTGCCAACCTGCATGAAAAGGTGATGATGCAAGTAGGTGTATGATGGTCAATGTTTTTAATTCACGACTCATTTTCTAAAATGGCATTTAAGTGGCGTCTAGATCTGGAACCACTTCATGTGACACATATGGAAGTAGCAGTCCATAATCCATATCCATTTCTTCAGCAAGGGAAGCTGAACGACTAATTAATGTGAAAAGTCACAGTCTCAAGCGAACTTGCTTCCGACATTCTAAACTACTGAAGTAATAATGCCACGTGATTAGGCAGTCTGCGTGGGTTTTTAAAAGCCGATCTTTCAACCTCAAAACAACGAAGCGAAGTTTGAATTTTCTACCCGACGTTTGACGCTGTTGCTCCTCTACCTAACTTGAATCAAAAATGCTCCCTTTAATAGGACTAATAGTGACTCAATCTTCAGGCAGAGTTGTGATTGATTCTTTTCCTCCTTTTATGATCACACGAAAGAAGTTGGACGCGTCGTATCGGTGAATAAATATCTGACAGATTCATATCATTCCATGAAGATGATAACAACTCGTCGACCGAGTGAGTTTCGTTGAAAAGCGGTGCGCGATGTTTTTGTTGTCAAGCAGAAGATAGATGATAGGAATGAATATGATAGGATACATGAAAAGCAACAGCAGCCGGAGCTTGTCTTCAGCTTTGCAAAGGTTCTGAATTGATCAGAGTTGCAGATATTAAAGAATGAAATATCGTGCCAGTCTTTGCTAGCTTAAAAAATATGACAAGTTATTGGCATTTTTAGTGCAACGTCTTTCTGAAGACTCTATGTAAGAGAGAAGGATCGACTCAACTCGAGTCAAGAAAAAAAATTGAAGCACATCTCTTTTCCTGTTCGATCATTATTACCCAACTAGATAAAGGGCCTCCTTTCAGGGACTAATTTGCATGAATTTTTGACACGGAGCTCCTGGAAATATAAATACACCAAGACAATTATATATAAGAAATTGGAAGAGTCGCATTACTCACTCAGCCAAGCGAAGATTTTAGTGTAACGTCGTTTCAAGAAAAGAAAAACGCTGTCATTCCATCTTGCTGTAGTAGCCTATTCACTCTGATTTGCTTTGGTTTACGAGTTCTTTTCTCACTGATCATTATCCTCATTACGGGGGAATTAGAAGCGATATTGCAAATTTAATCGGGATAATGGTAGCGAATCGAAAAGTCATTGTGAGGAGTAGGACACGACAGTAAACTATCATTCTTCAAGTATGTGTAGATTGACTAGAGAGATGTTATTGAAAAAAGGGGGATGTAGCTGATGACACAGGGAATCACGCGTTACAAAAAAAAACGTAAAATTGATGGTTTTTTGTGGTTTTCAAGATACTGCACTCCGTGACATGCTAATGCCATTCTGTTGAATTTTTATTACTTTTTTTTCGTTAAAATATCCTCATCATCAAGCTGGTGTGTGGTGTGGTGGGGTGCACATAAGTATCTCCTAATTTTATACGTGCTCGCAAAACGCAATTTCGTGCAAATTTGCATCGAAATTTATTATTTATTGAGCAGACGAACGACACAAGTCAATCATTAGGACCATCAGACTACAGTTTTCTGCAAGGGGTATTGTTTTCTCTTAGGAAGTGCTTGCTGCCTACCTTCTTACACCAAAAACTGACTTGCTTACTGGTTAAATTCCTCGTACCCACTTCATCTTGATCACATTGCAATACACGTTGAAATTGATTTCGATCCCTAATGATTTTCGCTAAAGCTCCCGAGTACCCACACAAGTCTTTTTCATTGCTATTTAATAAAAGGCACGGCAGTAATGCCAATGTAATTCCATCCTGGCTTCAGAAGCATAAACCAACTATGTGTTTAATTGCATAATTTTAGCGTCCCTTTACCCAGATTTTTTGAAAACTTGGGAAAAATCTCTGAAGTTTTATCAGTGTTTTTCAACTGCAGCAGCATCAAGAATTCAAGATAATATCAAAAGACCTCATTCGCAGGAGACATGTACTTTTTCGTGTTTTTCCTCTGTGGCATTTTCAAAGTCCTTCTTAAGCATGAAGATTGGGAATCACACGCAAGTATTCGTGGCATTCGTTTATATTGTACTTTCTAAGTCTGCATCTTCACACTTAATCTAACAAAAAGGGTTTATTATTATTAATATATAATTCGCTGTATAAAATATTTTTGTTATGCTCCTCCATCATGATATTCTTTAAACTCCATGGTTATGAATGAATGTGCATTGTAGCAATCATTGATATTCTATGGTTGGTGGTATATAGTTCCGAATCAAAAGCCTGTCATTCATTCATATTGTACAATGGCTTCCTTGGAGCTTCTCTTCAAATATTTTAAGGAGTTCTTTATATTTTTCCCCAATTGAAAGTCCTCATTTGCATTGTCTGAAGCAAATGAAACGCACGGTGTATATGCAATGTACGCCGACAGTTTTTCAACAAAAAAAAAACCCGTCCTTTCGTTGATGAGTAAGTACTTATTTTACAACTTGATGTAACGACATGACATGCACTTTTCTCATGTTTTTTATATCTTCGGAGATGAGATGCATTTAACATGATCAGAAGAGAGTTAACGACTTCGATGATACAGAAAAATGCGTATGGGTCCCAAGACCAAGGAGATACTTATCATCACCATCATTATCAAAGGCACACACACACCTCATCATATCACACCGCCTCTAATAAAAAAATCCTGGGACACTAAAAATATTAATAATAATGGTAATTATTTTTCCTTATCCACTGGTAAAAGCGAAAAAAATGTTGATTCATCTGCCTGACGGAGAAATTATAAGGTGAAAAATTGAGTAACGATGGATTTTTCTCGCTGTTTTTGTTCCACTGAATTTATCTATGATCGTAATTTCTCTCCTTTGTCTCGTGAGTGGGTTTCATCCCATCACAATCATTATCCTCCGCAACTGATTTTAAGACAAAGGACTAAAAAGAGTGGCAAGAAAAATGAAATCTTGCATAAAAATGGTTTTCATAACGTATAAATTTTACTGTCGTGTTCACTAGTGTCTTCACAATGAAAAAGAAGAAGAATGCACCCAAGTTTATAAAATCAAGAGAATCTCCCCACAAAAAAATGCATATTACTCGCTGAAAGTCATGTTGATACGCACGCACGCGCGAAAGTAAAACGGTAGAAGGACGTTAATAGTCCTCAAATCAGGCGTACGCAAAATACTTAATGCAAGAAAAGAAGAAGTTACACAGGTAGTACTACATGGCACATTTTTAAAATCCCTTGACAATATCAACTACCCGCGGACGCTATAATTATTTTGATGACACATTTATCAGGCACGTACACGCACGAAAGATGTTGATGATGGTCCCAACTTCAGTCAATTACGGCAGATTCCTTTCTAATCGTCACCAAAAAGTACGAATGCATAGAACTCTGCGCCGAATGACACAACAGTCTGCGAAAACGTAATCACATCCCAAAATAGTTAATAGGAGATATGACATATCAAAGCAAGAGGAGCTTATCCTTCTTGATGATCATCGACAGTTGACCTACAAAAAGTTGCGATTTTTAAATGAGTACTAGAAAGCACCGATCCACTATCCATTTTTTTCTTTTATTGTCGCTATAATTGGAATGGAATGTTTGAAACGATTGTCATAAAGAAACGGTTTTCGAAATCTCACGTTGTTTGCATTTAACTGGCAGTCGAAGGACCTAAGTGAAATCCCTGAGTGACTGCAGATGCGAGGAGGCAGTCATGTATAATTTTCTTTTGGCGAAATCACCTGCCTCTCCATTGATTAACAATGGATCCTCACATTAGCAGCCTAACCAAATCAGTATTTTAGCTTATGAAAATCCATCAATCATAAAATATAAGTTTTGTATACATGAAGCTTGCTGTTCCACAATATGAAGGCAATGATGTAGTTACCATCTTCTCTCGTAGTGCTCGAAATACTTATGTGGCTCACTTGAGGAGAGTCTATTGTGTTCAATCGTGGAGTTTTGGATAGATGCTCGCTCACACAAGATAAAATGACTAGCTCGAAAATATTTATACCGGCACAAATATCATATTACCCTGTAATTTACATATTCACACAATATATCTCCAATCCGATCGCCAATCTCATTATTTATTTAAATGTTACTTTCCTTGCAAATGGCTACGTACTTAAGTGTACTCGACTTCTATGACGCTGATTTTACAATGGAAAAGTGTACAAATACATAATTTTTGTAGAATGCGTTTTCTTAGACCAGAAACAACTTTACAGTTTCTGTGGTAAAACACCTCTGATATCTAAGTATTTGTTGTAAGCTCGAATGTAAATACGAGGCAATTGTAACGGCTCTGATTGTAGAAAAAAGATTTAGACTTTAAATAGTAACTTGGTCGGCAAATCGAGAAATAAGTAAATATGTAATTCCTAACTACTTGGATAGTCCTCTATGAAAGCTACCTTGACATACAAAAACTTCCGTTGCTAGTGTGGTGTAACGTGAGATATGAAAAATCACGACTTCCCAAGCAACAACGAGTGAATATTAAATGTATCACTTTCTCAAAGGTTATCAAGGCGCATTATCAGAAAACCGTCGTCATCATCATATTGTAATTGTAAGTTCGCTTTTAATAAGGTCAAGCGGGCTAAAGGAGTGCAGTGCTTATTAGCATAATAACATAATATGCTACGCGTAATTTAAATATTTAATGAAATCAAACTGTTTTATGATTCACGGAGGGGTTAGGACATTCCCATGTCATAATTCGAGCATTGATTTCAGCCCTCCTAGTTCGGGTGCTTGTAGAATGTAGTAATCCAAGTATAGCGATTTGCAAGTGAGATCATAAAAAAAATTAATGCTGTGCTGTCAATGTTCATTGAATATCATGTGAAGCAGAAAACGATTTCAAACAAGCTTCATTTCTTCCTTTCATTTTCTCCATTAAGTTGATTTGAGTCAAGGGCTGGGAGTCAGGGCAGTTTATGCGATCCTGAGTGGTAAGGTAATTATGGATCATGCATCAAGTTGGTTCTAGCTTCTGATGACGGTGTGATTTATTTTTTGCGAATCTTTTACCATTTTAATTCTTCCGATTGAAGTACAATGATTGTTTAGCATGCAATGATATTTAAGATACTGTACTGAAATTGTAAATAAAGACCAACAGAATATGAGTTGTGGGGGTCTACAATTTGATTTTGTGTTTGTCATTTTAAGCTGTGATTGTGCTTGGAGATTTAGAAAATACGGGGAATTCCTCATGGGATTAGTTGCAGTGGTGCAAATACGAAGTGATGTAACTGGCAGTGGGTTCTAAGCCGGTCATTAGCACGATGAAAGGCGTGATATTAGGCCTGGAGCAAATAATTCTAATGTTCAATTGTGAATCCTTTGCGGATCTCGGTATGGAGGTGTATGTTTTGGAATGCCGGCTCAGAATAAGTAGACACTCTAGTATCCTTCCATGAAATGCTTTAAAGTATACTCTACCCAGCCCAATTCATAGTAATCCATCGCGACTGGATTCGTAGCCAAGAAATAATTTGACTAAATGAGCTCTAATGGCGGATTTATTTTTCGCCTTGAGATTTCTTGATATATGATGTAAATACAGAGTCCAGTATCCTTGTTTGGTGAGAGACCACCACCCACGCCCAGCACATCCAAATACAGAACAAAGCGTAATTAAGCGTTCTACGTACTCAAACTCACAATTTTTCTTTGTGGAATCTACGTGAAACTTGAAAGTTCGACAAGTCAGCAAATTATTCCTACTCTGAAATTTAAAATATTGATCCAAGTTTCAAAATGGCCAGTTAAGCTATAACACGGATTGAAATACTTTGTTTGGCTGAAGTATAACTTTTGCCAGAAAAATACATCTTGAACGTGAAAACTTTGTTTTTTATGTAAAAGTGACGGCGTATTTCATCGTTACTGTGAAAGCACACACACCAATTTACTTGCTTCACAACACCAAAAGTCTGTCATGTGCGTCACTGCGGTTTTCAAAGCGATCCAATAATCAAAGAAAGAACTCCAATAACCTACATACTCCACCACCTTCTTTTCTACGCACGCATGCGTAACTTTTGTCACACTTTATTATCATCGTCGTGTGATATCCTAATATTCCTTCGTCCTATGTGCCCGTACTAATGTAGAAATATTGCTCATATTATTACAGGAAATCTCTCTGAGACTTTTCGGCACTTTTAAATAATGCATGTACTTGAGTATCTCTAATGAAGACCTTGAAGACTGAAAATGAGTAAAATTGCAAAAGATTTGCTACACTGTTATATTATAAGAACAAAAGTTCGGGTTTGCTTCCCAAATTTTCATTTCTACTCATTCTGGTTCACTCGTCCAGAAATAATGGCTCGTGAATAATGCAAATATAGTTTTGCGCTACTTCACTTGTCTCATGAGGGACTCCGCCCAACAACTTGTTAAAAGCATGTGGAGCTGGCGGAAAACCGACAATGAAATCGAGTTAAAGCCTGGCCATTTTATCTGAGCTCACGTTTGATTAAAGCAGTCACGGTTTTTTTGAATAACCTTCTCCTGATGAGATTACACTTGATTCTAGTCTCTCTTGAGTATTAAATGACGGATTGGATTCTTTAGAAAATTAAATTCCGACTAGGAGGAAACAAATAAAAGCAATTACTTAAGTGGGATTACGTAAGATGAGAGACTCTAGAGGCATGGAAAGACTGCTTATTTGCATTATTTAAGCGTTCCACATTTTCCGTAGCGCTAAAGAGATATCAGCGTTTTAATGGAAGTCAAATGGCACCCATACAGTGACACAGCGTGATTTAATTAAAAATTCGCACGGCTCAATGAATGTCGTGCTGACACTGCAGAAACCTTTTAGTTCTTTCACAGTGTGAATTGAAAGACAGCCTCTCTCACTTACTATCAACAAGCAATGAAATTTGACACAGTAAACAAAAGAATAATGGAGGCGTTCATCTCGCCATCCAAAACAGAGTGCGAGAATGACATTTCGAATGTACTTTTCCGGCGTGGCTTTTTTCCTTACCAAGGCATCCCGCTCTTTGCACTTTCTATCGATCACCCATGTCAATTTTCACGACAACTCCAATTCATCATCTTTACATTTAAGAGGAGACAATGGGAAATAAACATGGTCCAAGGATTTAAGGTCAATTGGATTAGAAAAACAAAGATATTGGCAAATTGCAGGATAATACTCTGTCTGAAGCACCAGTACCACACCATCGCATCTTGTATGAAAATATCTGTGATCTGCATCTGTACGGCAATAATATGACTGCTTAAGAATTATACTTCCACTAAATTAGTTGTAAGGGAGTGATAGCAATCGGAAAATTAGGAGTTGCAACACCCTCTCTGTCCCATCAATTTGAATAAGTAGAGATGAGAGATGAACACCTATTTTCATAGGGTTTGTTGGACTTTGAATGCATAGCATATCCAACTACCTATGAATTCGAATTCCCGCATACTCCCATAACAGCACAGCGGAGGTGGAACCATAAGAAAATTCAAAGAGAGCAAAAATTCAAAGATAAACAATGTTGCTCCGCATGGCATTTACTAAACCCCACACGATACTACACCTGTGACCACGAAGGGGAACTGAATCGGCTAATAAACTGGACTTTTCCTTATCAGAAATCTTTGTTGGTTTTCTTCTCATCTGTTATTATAATTGTACAACGTGATTTGGATTAATTCAAAAATGGGATGGATCTTTGTATCTCCTTCAAGTATCATTCAAGTCAAGGCAATTAAGGTGCGTTTCTTGTTGCGGTTCACGGTTGGTCTCAAGTACCTACCTGCCTACGGAAACGAAAGTGATAGTAAGTAATGTGGGGTTGAGTCTGAGAGAGTGCAAAAATCTTGTGGTATGGTACGATGCGGGAATGGTGCAAGAGCATAATCAACCAAATTTCGGTTACGTAAGAGTTCTTCACCTTTGTTTTTGGGGAACGTATGGAATGAATATATATGATTGTGTGACTGGTCTGTATGCGGTATTATTGTGTATGCAAATTAGTTCTACCTCAAAGTCAAAATAGATCTTGATGACTTGTCTATTCCTCAATCAAGATAAGACTTCCTTTAAGAGGCACTTTGTCCACAAATGAACTTGCTGTTGTCCTTAGTCATACTCTTAAATATGGCCATATCTACTGCTGCATTTTTTTACCTGAGGAATTTGAAACTCTGACCAAAGCGTCATAATATATTTCCCCAGCATCACAGGACATCTCTGCCGGACTGGCCAGATTCCTAAAAAATCACAGCTGTTGGCAAATCACATTAATTAATAAAATAAAAACAACATTGCAAAATCTGCAAGTGAAGTCTAATGCAGAGGAGTTGTTTCATGATCCTGTTGGTAAATCCCTCTTCGTTCGTGAGATAAGCATCTTGCAATTCCTCAAACGACATCAAAATACAAATACGAGATGTGTGTGCAAGTACAAGATTTTGAGTTAATCCCAGACTCATCCAAGCCACATGAACCTGTGGGTCTCAACATAATTTACAAGATTTTTGTCTGTGCATAACAACTCTACAAAATATTGTTTTGTGAGACGAGGGGACAAAACTGTTTTGGCACAGCGTTTGACTCAAAGGAACGCTCGCCCACACGCGTGTGTGCACCAATGCTACCATCATCCTTTTTTTTAAATGAGCATATATACTCCAACTAATATCTCATGCATTCTTCCTGGGTCAACTCGCAATTAAATGTGAAATATGTGCGCTATACCTCCCGTAAACTTATTAACCTTTGCCTTCTTGCAAAATAATAATAAATCACTTGCGCTTTCAGTCCATCTAAATTCTAAACTACATCTTTTTCGTGCGTAAAGCGTGAGTAACTATGTACTAACTACATATCATTATTATTATTGGTAATCTCGATTTCATTCGGCAAGTGCACATTATAAACCAACGGCAAGTGCATTTTTAGGACCTTCGCCAGACTTAGGAATTTACCTATCTTCATTTACGAACTTCAACTACAGATTCATGTTTACTTGCATGCGTTAAAGTTGCATTATGCTCATCTGACGCTGTGAGCGAAGGTGATCCCGATAGTTAACAGAGCTTATAAATACCTCCCTTCATGGTGTGAGCAAACAATGGTAAACTCACAACAATGCCACTTGTTTTTCAAACCCTCTAAAGTATCTTTTTTATGAGATTGGTGCCAAAAGATGCGTTTTCTACTTTTGTACTGCCATTATCATTCTCAGTTAGTCCAAAGGCCATGCTTTGAATGCACTTGCTTATGGTCTGTGATCTGAAATCAGATATTAGTCGTGTCGATGATCATGCAGAATTGAATGAAAACTTACAAAAAATACATTCTTTATTTTTATCGGAATGAAGGGTTTTGAGACTTCAATGTAGAAAGAAAACCTACTCTACCGTAACATCTGCTCATTGAAGCTCATGTGGGATTCTCAGCGTTTTAGACGGCTAGTTCCTTTAACTCCACCATGATAAGGTTGCGTTGTTGGATAGGGAGATATTGTTTTGCTGAGTTCCCTACTTATTTTTTTCTAGCAATAAAACCCAGTTTTTCAGGCCACAGCCTGTCTCACACCCTCAACTTCTTCTAATATCTCCCTGTTCTGTTCACACCTTAGTTGTGATAGCGTTTGAGCTAGCTCAGGGTGCTTTGTACAAAATGCTGATGTGAGTGCCAGATTCCTACATCACGCATCATGAAGAGTAGTTACTTTCGTTTTCATATATACCAAAACTCCCTCTAAAATAATTTTATTAAATACTCCTTGCTCTATCCATACTTCTACTTGCTTATCTCTCCTTTTTTTGCTCAGAAGGTTTACTCGAAATCTCAAATGACACTTCTTCAAGGCTTAACAATAAAATGATGAGCAATCATAAAATTTTGCCTTTTAACTTGACTACTTTCAAATCCTCCGTTTTTTGTGAGAAACTGACATGACAGTGCATTAAAGCTCATAGTTTCACCACGGCATCACCCAGTAGATTTCCCCTTCGGGTTACGTTTTTAATTCATATGTAGATTTCGGGACGACGATTTCGTGCTCAGGCCGGATTTCCCCTTTTAAGTAATGATCCTTATTGCAGGTTGTTGTCAGCAAGATTGGATGAAATTATTGCTGGGAAAATCTACTGCGCGCTGTTATGACAAGTTTTATAACCGCTTCACAATTCACCATTTATTTTGTCACTCAAATTTTTCCTCAAGCCTTACTTAAGTAACTGTGAAAAAATGTCTGATGAGAGTTCACAAAAACACAAAATCATACCATTTTACTCCCTCGGCTTCTCTTAAACTAACACATCTGAAACAGAATAGCTCACCTTAATCAAAAAAGATGTAGGGAAAAACAAAGTGGGATATTGTCATCATTCGATGCGAGCGATTCTTGATGCATGCATGTTTCGGATTTTACTGTAAACGCTCTCGCATTTGATAAGTTGACTTTTTTCTGAACATGTGGTGCTGAACTCATGAAAAACAACGTCAAATACTTCTAGTCATATTTATTTATTTTGTCAAAAAAAATTTATTTTTTTCAAACTTCGGCAAAATAGATAGTCATGATTGGCTTGAAGCCAGAACTTCATTTGACAAGAAATCAACGATAAGAATATTTATTTAAATATTTATCCGGATCGTATAAAATAAATAGCATAACCTGCATACGTAAAGATAAGGGCATTGCTATTTTACTCCCTTCGTAGGAACCTACTTGTTGATTCAAATATGAATCAAGCAAACAGGAAGAGTTTGGGCGTGCATCATCTTTTGCTTGCGATCGCTGAGCATCTTTTTTATAGAGCCGCGTAGGTATAATTTGTTACAGGCTAACTTACTGTTAGTTCAATAAGTTTTTATATCAATTTCCAATGAAGATTTTTCAATTGACCGTGGAACAAGACATTTCAGCAAGTATTTGTATCATGAAAGAGCTAAAGTTGTTGATGCAGCATGGTTTCTTGCCAAAGATTATAAAAATTCAACCTTGTGTAGCCTCCCAACCATCTTTACTATTTACGAATGAGTATACACCAACAAAATACTTTGAAGTGTTTTACTTACCTAAAGTTAATATGGCCCAGGCAGAATTGGTCTGCATTGTAGATTTTCTAAAAGACAGAGGTTCCATTTTTGTACGAAGTATATATTTGTGAATGTTGTGATTTGGTTATGTGGTCAAATCACGGAATTCACGGTCAGCATTTTATCGCCACAGAGATAAATTATGGAAGAAAAAATTTGTACTGGCACTGATTTTTTACTGGCAATGGTCTCCCATCACAAAAATTCTTGAATAATATTAAATTCTAAAAAAAATTGATTCACGATTTTCATCAAAGCATCCCTCCAAAGTCTTATTAATCGTCGTGTCCAAAACCGCAAAAACTTTTCTGGAATCTGAAAATAAAGTAAAAAAAGCCAAAATAAGAAAACGATTTCATTGCAAATCACATTCCTCTGTTGAAAAAGGTTTTGACGTGCGTGCTGTGTAGTGGGAAGAGTATCATTGGTATGTGCATGATGGTCGTGGTTTCACACAAGTTTTGGTGACAGTTGAAAACTGGTGTGGAATTACAAAAGGTGTTAAATCATTATGAAACCTTATTACGTAGCGTACATTTTGTCAAAGATTTTCTCCCCCAAATAAATAATTCTCCACCAAATTTTTATGCTGCGTGCATGCAAGGGAATCTTGACGTAAGGTACGTAAGTGAGATCCACCTTCCAAAAATAATCTTCTTCGTTTGATACTCATTCACTACAAGTGTGCGTCAGGAGAGAATTGGATAAAAATGTTTTTTGTGGTATCCTCTATGATGGCATTTACTACTCCCTATACTTAATTCAGTTAAGCTTGATAAAAACATGCGTGCTTCCTTACTTCCTTATATTGTAGAGAATTTAAAAGCAAATTAGGCATCTACTTGTGTCCGTAGGCAAGGAGAGTACGAAGATGTCTTTGATAAGTAATTATACGCTGACAGTGAAGCGCGTAGGGGCTTGGTGCGGTGTGGGGAACCAAGATGCCTGTTATATTTATCACATGGATGTAGACTACGTAACATTTGTAATTTGTACACTGCTCGTCTTCGAAGGATTTCCTTAATCAAGTGCTTTCCGGTCTTTCTTTCAAATGTGCCCCCATAAATACAAGCTTTGTCAACATCATTGTTCCCTTAACAGAAGCCTTAACTCGTTTGAGTAGTAAATGCTATATTATTATTACTACTGTTGCGAATGTGCTTATCGTGCCTAATATTTTTACTCCCGTTCACATTACTTCGCATTATTTTAGAAGCACGCTAGTTGAATTTAATGACGCAATATGTGTCGAGCATTTTTTACGTTCGTTTGCATGTCCCTAACTCAGCGTCATTTTACTTTCGTACATTTGTGGTGTTGACTACTGTGTGCGCTGCGTTCATTCATGCAAAAACTTTAAGCATGGAAAATGAAGACACCTACACTTTAATATTGAGCGTGAATGTGTTGTTCATGCAGAAAGCTGATTAATAAGTCATGTCGTATCGGGAATGATGGGAAGATGATGACGATACACACATCCGTGGGGACATGACATTCGAGTCACAATACAGTATTATAATTTTCTTATTAATAATATAGTACCCCATCTTAATAGGTAATTCCGATGTTTTCGCATCATCAATCTGAGCAACTCTTCATTTCATTATTGAAAGAGAAAACAAACATTGAGAAACCCCTCTCAATACGAAATCACTGTGCGGCCAGGTCGATTTCTTTTTCCAATGCTGTAAATAACAGGCACTCTCAAGTCCCACGTATGTTGCGGTACGGTAACAAAACGGAAAGAACGTAGAAAGTAAAAGTCCTGACTGAAATGAGATGAGTGACAAAAGAACAAACACGTTTTCTGTGGAATTTTTGCACTGTCACAGTGAATGAGAGTAAGTGACGCTGCTGCTGCTGAGCTAGCTGCTGTAGAGACAACGAATTTCACTTGTTCCCTACTTGTGGCCAGCCAACTTTTATTTTTGGCTACAGCACAGTGACCCACAGAGCTTCTTCACGTGAAGGATGATCCTCCTTCCCTTTTCAAAGTTCGTTGGTATTTTATGACATGCATAATTAATATGATCACTTCAAGCCATACAATTTCTTTGTTGCTTCGTGTTCACTTCTCAAGGTTTTTGGTAAGAACTTCACTGAAATAGTAGACTCAAAAGAATCCGAGATTTACTCAAATTCGTCGCTCGCAACTCACTTTTTTTGAATTTCCACAAATGCGATGAACGCACCAAACATACGGAAGCACCATTCTGTAGGTAATACGACGACGTGAGTAATGCACTGCAGTCTTTGACATACCTGAACCTACTGATGGTCAAAACTTTTCAAGCAGTGAATGTACATGAAGAAAAGTGAGCGGTGGTAGTGTTTACGATTGTGGGATTGTTGAAGGGATGAATGCTTGCAGCTCCTTTTTTTCAAAAATGTAAGTCAGTCAATTCTTAGGATGGCGATGAAAATATACTGACGATGCATGCATAAGGCTTTTTCTATGCCTCTTAGAATATATACGTATTTTTTATGCTGAGACTTGTAGCTCAGCTCTGAAGCCAAATACTTATGCATCTTTTCTTTCAAGAGGAATTCTACCACATTCAGGTAAGGGCCTACGGATTTGTTGAATCGAGGCGAGAGTGCTACAATGAACGGCAAGCATCGTTACAACTTCAATGCATCCTACAATGGGGATGCTGTGTGGAGCTAGTGTAAAAAAGTAATATGGTCTTTTCAACAATGCCCCAAAAATGTGTAGGTATGAGGCATTGCCGCGCTTCGTCCTGTGAGAAACCTCTCTTCGTAACCTCCTTTGCAGCTTAAGTTGCTAATCAAAGTAATATTTAGTTTCATACAATTGACGAAGAGTACAGGAATGAATGCTGGTAGAAGAGGTTGAAATTATCTACGTCACTCATTTTTCTATTAAGAGATGCAGGGAGTTATTGATATAAACTTGTCACTTAATTTGGGATGAAAATTAGATACTTAAGTATGCAGTATGCATTTAGTGTTTGAGTCTTATGGAGCGTAGCAAAGTATTCATTTCATTGCGTTCCAAAAGGTTTCTTTAAATGCTTCATTTGGAATAAACCTGTTAGCTAAAAAGTCAAATACGAAGCTGGAAAAATGTCGTTGAAACAGGGGTTCTA